>JAPKLW010002068.1:73826-120656 GCA_026898455.1 Plectranthus barbatus
TGTTGGTCCCGGATTATCAGGGTATAACTTGGCAGCGGAAAATGTGGTTAATCGTTTCTTGCGCTCTGCTGGTTACTCAGCTGACTGGGACCTTGTCAGCTGGTAAGTCAACTGGCACTCTGAGTACTCAGCTGACTAGCGACTGGCTCGTCAGCTGGTAGCTCAAGACTTAGAAAGTTTTTAGCCTTGTTTGCACAGTTATATCAGTTTTCAGATATACACCAGCACTTGGGTGCTGGGTTTTAAATCAATATGAAATGCAGAAAACTGATAAAAGACAAAGGATTTATAGTGGTTCGATCAACTGATCTACGTCCACTCTCCAGTCGTAGCACTGGAAATTCACTAGAGTAAGCAGGTACAAGATTCCTACGATCTATCTCTAGCTGGTGCGACCCTTGTCCACCACTTCGCTAGATCAACCGCTCCCGGACTTGATTCCTTCTTCAACTCTCTTCTCAGCTGTTGGAGTGCGAGCACGTCACTTCAACCTCCTTAGCTGACTGCGTGGGTGTTTAGTTCTCCCAAGAATGTGACTCTCAAATACGGCAAAAGCCCGTAATAACTTAGGTGCTGGCTGGCACAAGAGCTGCTGTGAACTTCCTCGGAAGAGAAAGAACACCAACGAGATCTGTAACTTACAAGCTGGAAGCTTGAAGTCTCGTGTTTGAATAAATCAACACACGGAAAAGCTTTAAGAAAAGCCTCGAAAGATGTATGCACTTCTACTCGCTTGAGCGTAATTAATTTGCAGTCTTTCAGTAGGTCAAGAGTATTGAATGTTGATGGATCCCAGGTATTTATAGACGCGGGATCCCATTCAAATTTTCTAGCCGTTTGGACACATCCGGAAAAGGTTTCTGTCCTCGCATGTCCTTCTGACGGCGGCAGGTAGGAATTTCCGGAAAGCGCCATGCTTTTGTCCACTTTATCTGACATTGATCTCTTTATGTCAGAACGACACTATTCGTCAGTACGAGGAATCGGAACTGGTGTCTTGAACTGATAGACTTTAAGGTATCCTCCCTTAAAGTCATACTTTGTCAGTTTATTCCTCAGACGAATCTTCTTTTTGTCTCTAAGACTCTGGGAGAGCGAATCTTGAATTCTGCTGGTAACATCCGACTGGCAGAACACACTGGTGATCTTGTGCTGGCAGTTTCTGCTGGTGACTTGCGTTGGCACAATCTAAGTCTACCAATATGTCTGATGTTAACTCTTGGAATCTCCTATGACTGGTGGCTTCACCGCTGGTGAACAGTATCAGTGAGAACACCTATTCTGCTGGTAAGGTTTGTCAGCCGCTTGCTGATGAAAACCTTCCCAACTGGTGAACAGTAGCCAGTCGTGAGCTCTTTCTCATGCTGATGAACAGTGTCAGCACGAGTCTTGTCAGTCGCTTGCTGGTGAGATTTTTCTCAACTGGTAAGTACATCTCATGCTGGTGAACAGTAGCCAGCATGAGTCTTGATCAGCTGCGACTTACAACTCAAAAGACCTAAACAGGACTTTACATTTGAGACTAGAGCTATTCTAGAGACAAACTGACGCTGGTAGGACTTAGGATTTGATCCACCAAAACACCAAAACTAGAATCTAAACAAGTAGCTACTGGGGAAAGGAAACTTAGCCAAATTTCCCAACACATAGTCAACAACTCGAGCTTAAAGTGTTTAGCTCATACTTACAAAATGCAGAAAACAAATAGCATTCAAGTTTATGCTAACAGACATCATTCGCTGAATCATATTAAAACAAGCTGCGAAATAAAGATAAACGGTTCAGGGTTTCTTCAGCCGTCACTCTGATTTTTCACGAGCACACCCCTTCTCCAATGTTGATCCTCCTCCTCCTTTCAGCTCCTCTATGATTGTTACTTTTTCCCAATGAAATTATCTCCCTTTTTGTCTCCTCCTTAGCCTCATCCAGCCCTACACGTGGCTTCTCCTTTCTGCTTTTCAGCTTGAACTTCTCCTGGGCGACACGTGTCCTATTCTTGAGACAAGTTCTGAAAAGTGCCGAGATCCTGTCTGCTGTGGTCCTAAAGATTCATCCTTTAAATGTAACTCATGCCACTCCTATGCTCTAGCATCATATCAACCTTTCATGCTCTCGTTATGCTTCAGCATAGTAAACCTGTGATACAACTCAACCATTTCTTCTGCAAAAACTCATTTATTAACAAAACACAACATATTGGACTCGAATTTAAAATACTAACCAAATAACCTATATTTACTCACTTATCCTATAAACAAACCTACACTAGAACATTATTAACCACGACTAGACACAAAATAATAACTCTTTAAGAGAGTTATCAACTCTGCAGCCACAGTCCTTGAATTGTACCCTCAAAGCAAGCTACGAATTCAGCTTCCATTGTGGAAGTGGCAATAAATGACTGTTTTACTTACCAAATACATATTTTCTCGCATCTACACATCATTCATAATTTGAATTCGAATAACCAACAAATTGAAGGTCACTCAATTTTCTACAAAGGAGCATGTAATACTTGGTGCCTTGTTAATACCGAAGAACTTTCATTCCAACATTCAAATGGTCTAATCTAGGATTACTTTGGTAGCAGCCTAACATTCCTGCAACAAAATTGATATCTGGTTGAGTGCATGTTTGTGCATACATTAAGCTGTCATATCCCCGGTTTAATAAGCTAAATCAAGCTTAATTAATTTATTAAAAAATTTATTTAATATTGCAATTATTGATTAATTGCTTGGAGTCAGAAAAAATTTACCCGAAGTTGCTTGCAAGTCCATTTCATGCAAGAAAAGCGCCTATGGGTGTTTTTTTAGAAACTTAAGCAATCATGCAGACGATTTTAACGTAGGAATCAATAGCACGATGAACTAGGGTTTCTAGTGTAATTGCGTTACATTTAAATTTACAAGTCACACCCAAATGCTCCATTTCTTTCACCAAGCAAAGGTTTTCTTGAGATTGATTTATGAAAAATTTAGGAATGATCGGATTATGATTCTGAGGTTCAAAGAATATACAATGATTTTTCGAACAATTAATTTCAAGGTTAAAAGGCAATATTTCCAAAAATGGTGGAATTTCATGATTTTGAACATTAATGTTGATGTCCATTTTTCAATTTAGACAATGCTTTTCGAATTAGGAATTCGCAAAGGTTTAATTTCGGAGTTTGAATACATGTGAGAAATAACTAAATTCGCGACGAATGGGGGAGCACCACGTGGCACCCCATCCACTTGGCAACATGCCAACAATATGCATGTATCTAATCATTACAGCGGCATGTAATTCAAGGTCGGCATCGAAGTTTGATTACGAATTCAAAATTTCATTTCCTTTGTACACACCACCGTACCCCTGCCTTCTGTCATGTTTTCACTCACAATTTTTCGATGAAAACAACTGGAATCAGGCCAAAATTTTCAAAAATAATAGTAAGATCTTAAGGATCACAAAGGACTTGGAATGATCACTTTGTTTGTAAAAAAAATCAAAAGTTATCGTACTGCAAAGTCACCCCAATGGTAAACCTGCGAATATTCATTTTAATTTTGTAACTTTGCCAAACGATAACCAAATTGAGATCTAAACTCATATATGTGTTTCTCATGAGTTCAGGATCATTTTGGTACCATTTAACCACTATCCTCGTCATCCAGTCAATGACTACCACCGGAAAAACCCCAAAAGAGGTAATATCTTCCCCATTCGCCAGAGTCGGATTTTCGGCAATCTTTCTTGCATATTGTGCATCCCATCATGTTCATTAACATTTCTAAATATTGGGGGCGGTTTGAAACAACCGAGCTTGGTCGTTGTTTGTTCGAGCAGATTCACGTCAACTTCCAGGCAGGACAATGGCATCGATTGATGTTTCCAACATCAATGGATGTAGCCAGAGTAAGTCGATGAACCCATACCAATCGACGTGATTGACAACAGTTGATTTTGCCGGCATCGGTCGACACACAGCCAGCTGCATGCTTACTCGTGTATTTTTTTGTCTATTTTCGATCTGATTCATCATATTTTCGATGTATGGGCTTATATATTTATTATTTTGCATCCCATTCACTTGTTTGTGCTAAATGAATTAATTATAGATGTCCAAAAATTAATTAAATCGACTAATGCATTGTTGAATGCGAGTTTAGCCGTTTAATATAAAAACATGCTTTAAATTGGTTAATCTGTTAACATTGGATTGGTTAATGACAGGCGTGTCGGGGCCTTCAAAAATAAATCTGCTAAGATAAATACTAGTAGAGCGGTAAGCTTGATCGGACGCACAAAGAAAGGGTATTAAATTGATTTCAAAAATACAAATAAAATAAATAATAACAATTAAATTGGGGGAGGGTTTGATTTTAGATTTTAAGCTAAAGAAAATAATAAAATGATGAATTCACAGATTCACAACAAATCTAGCTGAAGGAATCTTCAAGGGTAGAATTATGAGTTTATCATTGAATGCTTTAAAACCTTTCTTCGATATTTGAACATATTAGTTATTGACTCAGCGTACTCGAATAATCCTAATTATTTTATCTACCCTGAATAGATAATCAAATTTGATTATTTATCAGCCGAATTAAAGCAACTTGTCCAGCATGAAGAACATCTATAATACCCAGCATGCATTAATTCTAAATATACTGTAACACCTCGCAATTTCGGTGCCTATTTTATGCTAGATAATTATTTTAATAGTACGCAACAACGAATTTAAATTATGAATAAAATTAATCGGCTTGCCTCTAATTATCTCCGGCCCTCCTACTGATATGTGAGCTTGATAAATTATTTTGGGTCAAAGTATTAATTCATGAAAGCCATTGGGCTAGTGGACTTATTAATTTAATTGTACTCATGTTATGGGCCCAATTGAAAGAGAATAAAATTAGCCAAAATAGAAATGCAAGCATGAGAAATTATGGTCCATTCTACCTTAGCATTATTAATTAAATTCCATGAGTATATATCTAAGACCAAATTGTATATTTTAAATAGACAACGAATACTAGATGGAATTAATTCCAAGACAAAATTTGAAATTGAAATTCCTAGTTTATGTTATGAGTTTTCGGCCCTCATGCTCCAAATAAATAAAAAGGCGCATTAGAATATATGTGAATATATCGAGATTTATCCGAAGCAAAATCCCACAAATTATTTTCCTAAGTTACCTATAATTTTCGGCTCTATGAAAATTGAGATGGGGATTTATATAAATTCTAACTTTATATTATGTGATGAGGAATTTATTCAAGTATTTAAATGAATCCTAGAATTTAAAATGTGAGTGGATGGAACAAAGTCCAAAATGAGTCTTCTAGAATCATTGAGGGACAATATGGTTATTAAACAAATAAATATAATCATTAGTTATGTAATAAATTATGCATGAAAATACACTTCAAAACTAAAAAAGAGTGGCGCCACACTAGGACTGGGGGGCCGACCCCACGGAACTCTAAAAACTTTTTTTTTTTCTGTAAAGGTTGTTCCTTCTTAGCGGGTCCCCCCAGCTCTATGCGAGTCTTATTCATGGACTAGTATTAGTGGGTTTGAGCCCATTTTAAACAAATATATAGAATAAAATAGATTTTGGCCATAATTAAATTTAATGCCCACTAATTAAAAAAAAAAAACTTTGACCCAACATTAAATAAATAAAGAAAATTGTGCCACATCACATGCATTCATCTATAGATACAAAATAGACGTGAAAATGAAAAGATCTTCTAATTTTTCAATTTGATATTCTCTAATTCTTCGACCTGCAGATTTTTTAAACACATGATAATGCAACTCATTTTTCAAGTTCAGAAGTAAATTGAAGCCATGCACAATTTTAATACTAGTGGTGAATAAACAATGGATAAAACATGATCATGAATATATCATAACCAAGTTGCCCGAATAATTCTCAGTAATATATATTTTTAGTGTAACTCAAGTCGTAAAAGGCTTATATTTTAGTATCAATATTTTATTCTATAACGAGAAGTGAATTTATGAGTATATATAACAACCACAACAATAAGAATAACAATAATAATAATAATAATAACATTACTCATCTTCTTTTAAAGTTACGTTAATTCAATTTATTAAGTATCTAGGTTTTGTATTAAGCCAAGGATCATTGTTTTCTGAGTTCCATCTCATCAATGGTAGACTTTTGCATGAAGTCAATGTCACTAATTCTGGAAAGAATAAGTATAAGTCAAAATAGAACATGGCCGGTAATAGCTGTACTGGATGAAGATGAACATATAAATATATAAAGTCCAAAATATCAATTATAATCTGGACTACCCATTTTTTTTCATTTTTAGTACTAATTATTTCATTTCACAATTTTATGTCCAAAATATAAAAAACTATTCAAGTCTTCTCCAAACTATAAAAACTATTCAAATCTAAGAGAAATAATTACAAATTTCTACATAAAAAAGTTGGCGGAGCATTT
The DNA here is from genome assembly GCA_026898455.1 of Plectranthus barbatus. Classification (NCBI taxonomy): domain Eukaryota; kingdom Viridiplantae; phylum Streptophyta; class Magnoliopsida; order Lamiales; family Lamiaceae; genus Plectranthus; species Plectranthus barbatus. The sequence goes on from JAPKLW010002068.1 coordinate 80,308, forward strand.
CAAAACCCACATCATTTGATTTACAACATATTGTTTTTTAATATGACATTGATTTTCGGTATGCCACGTCAGTTTTCTGATGCCGAAAAATTTCCTCGTCCTAGATTTAAATAGTTTTTGATAGTTTGAACATAAAATTGTGAAATGAAATAGTTGTTACTAAACTTAAAAAAAGAAGAATAATTTGAACTAAAATTGATGTTTTTGCCATATATAAATTTATATTCCTCATTGGATCAGTTAAATAGGAAAATAAAAAACTCAAAACCGATTCTCAGTAAAATTACAGATATCAAAACCAGTCTCACCATCGTTATCGTTGGTATCGTATTCGTTGGTGCCATCATTGAGACCTTTTTGAGGCAAAGCACTTCCATCATGAACGAAAACTGATTTAATTTATATATATATATATATATATATATATATATATATATATTATTAATTGAGATGATATATGTATTTTTAAATGATGTATTTACATAGTCTTTCAAAATTATTGTGAAACAAATCTGAAAAACAACAGAAATATATGAATCATAAACCCCAAATAAAATAATTTGTAAATAGAGCTGACAATGAGTGTGTTGGAGTAGTCTCAATATAATTCAAGGAGCTGATCGAGTTGGATAGATATGGAAAAGATATGGTGTAGATCTTGTTTCCTGGTTGAACAAGATTTATCCTTATCAGTATAGGATTTGGATAGGAATAAATCTATTTTATATAGATTTAGATTTAGATATATCTTAAAATATCTAGGTTTTATTCCTTATGTGTTTAGGAATATCTCCCTATAAATACCCCTGCTCCCCATCAATTGTATTTGTCATACTTTGTATTTTCTTCACCACAATAATATCATCACCGAGGAGGCTTGAAGAGTGGACGTAGAGCTTACGCTCGAAACACTATAATTCTTTGTGTCAATTATTTTTTGTTAGTTATTTGTATCTGCAATCGCTTCAGTTCACAACAAATTGGTGCGGTGAACGTGGAGGAGGAAGGATAGCGATGGGTTCAATCAAGTTCGAGGTGGATCGCTTCATGGGATCGAATGATTTCGGTTCGTGGAAGTTGAAGATGCAAGCGTTGTTTGTACAGCAAGGCTTGGACGGTGCCTTGAAGGGAGAGAATGGGTTACCCGACACGATGACAGAGCAACAAAAGAGAGATACACTAGCGAAGGCGCCTAGTGCGCTGATTTTAAGTCTCGGAGACACGATGTTGAGGAAGGTGGTGAAGGAGAAAACGATAGCGGAAGTATGGACTAAACTAGAATCCTTATATATGAAGAAGTCCATGGCGAATCGGCTCCATCTTAAACAATCATTGTATTCGTTTAAGATGCAAGAGGGAAGACCGGTCAATGAGAAGCTCGACGAGTTCAAGAAGTTGATCTTCGATCAGGCAAATATCAATGTGGTGATAGGTGATGAGGATCAAGCGTTGTTGTTGTTGAGTGCGCTGCCGAAGAGTTATTCGAATTTCAAGGAATCCTTAATGTATGGAAGAGAGTCATGGACCATGGATGAGGTTCAGTCTGCTCTTAGTTCGAAGGAGTTAAACGAGAAGAACGAGGAGCGAGAGAACTCTCACGGAGAAGGTTGTAGGGATTTACCATGAAGTGAATCACCAAATCCAAATGGACAGGACTAATCATGGATGTTGAATACGATAGGCAATTCATAAACCTTAGCATGCTCCTATGAATTTAATGCGTGGATAAAGGAATTACCGTTATTCCATAGAGTCTGATCCAATCTTTCGCATTTGAATATCCAACTTTCAATTCAACCACACGATTCAATTAGATTTGTGGAAATAGAAATTAGCAAACTAATCTCTTGATTTAATTAAAATAATGAAAAACAAAGAGAAATGATTCTTATTCTCTAGATTAGTTCTTAAGATCTGTATCCCGATGCTGTTCAGATATGCTACTGGTGAGGATTCCACAGATCTATGATGTGTAGGCCAGAGTCGAAATTCTCCTCCCTCTTCACACAGTGTGCGCCGCCCCCTCTCTCTCTGCCTTAGGGTTTCAAACTGATTTGAATTGTGATAAGGTGGCTAGGGTTTTTGAGAGAGAGATGTTTACTTATAGACCAAGGGTTTTAACCCTAATGGGCTGCTGGGCTCCATTCAGCATATTTAATTGGGCCAGACCTGGGATCTAATGCAAATAATAAAGTGGACCTATAAATTAATTAATTCCCATGTCCACAACCCAGAACACAATTAATTAATTAATATTAATTCTTTTTCACCACAGAATTAATACTGACCTACCCCTTTATTACCACGTTGTGAGAAAGGGCTACATTAAATGAGAATCCCCAAATTCAAGGTTACCGGACATTCATTAATTAATCGGAACTTCTGACAAGCTCTATGTACAATTAATTAATATATTTTTATTCCTGAGCAGTACCACTCAAACCTTATCACTCGTGCCTGAACTTAATCAGCCTGCAGGACTTTGGCACGATGAATATTATTGAGCTCCTTAGGGAATGTCCCCATCCTATTACTCGGATATGGTTACCTAACTCCAGTCTCAAGCTACACTACACGAACCGCTGCTACTCAAGATGCGGATATACGAGCACATTACTTAGGCTCTCCACCATGGCAAGTCAAAGCAACAGTCAACCCGTGCATACCCTGAACCTTCGTTAGGGTTTGGACTCAATCAAGAACGAGATCTTGTACTTGCTGTTGTCAGACAGACAAGTACATCTCTATGAGGTCCAATCAATACGCCACCCTTGCGTACTAGCATATCAAGTAACCAAGACAGTTTACTTCTTCCGACTATGATGCAGCCATCCGGACAGACGTATCCTCAACGTTGTCTCGGCTATGATAATATTTATATCTCACTAGGTCAAGTGATCATACTGTCTTCTGCGATCTACAACACGCCGTATGATCGTCCCTATCGGTGAGACAGGAGGATACCATTGTTACGTGCATGTAAGTTTGTTTCACAGATAGGAGAAAAGTCAATTGTATACTCATTGTAATAAATGCTTTCTGTATACAAAACCCAGCAATCTCCCACTTATACTCAAAGCATTACAATAGCTATTACAGAGTATACAATGCGTCTATCTAGCCCAACTATTACATCAACAACTATCAGTTGTAGGCATCCACCTCAGACCTAGTCCACGAATATGTCTTTCGTAAACCTTATGCGGCAAGCTCTTTCTAAATGGATCAGCTAGGTCGTCATTAGTGTCAATCTTCTGGATCAGCACATCGCCCCTCGATACGATTTCTCGTATGATATGATACTTCCTCTCTATGTGTTTGCTTGCCTTGTGAGTCCGTGGTTCCTTCGAGTTTGCCATTGCACCAGAGTTATCACAATAGATTGTGATGCTCTTTGGCAAGCTCGGAATCACACCCAACTCTAAAAGGTAGTTTCGGAGCCATACCCCTTCTTTCAAAGCTTCGGAGGCGGCGATATATTCCGCCTCCATGGTGGAGTCAGCAATGCATTTCTGCTTTGTGCTCCTCCAAGATACAGCCCCGTCTCCCAAGGTAATCACATAACCTTAGGTCGATTTCTTCTCATCCTTGTCCCCTAGGAAATCCAAATCTGTATAACCCAAAGGGCACAAATCCTCACATTGATTAACCAAGCAATAATTCCTAGTTCTCTTCAAATACTTGAGGATGTGTTTTACCACAGTCCAATGCGCCTGTCCAGGGTTAGAATGATATCTCGCCACCATGCTAACGGCATAACAGATATCTGGTCTGGTACACAACATCGCATACATGAGGCTACCCACCGCAGAGGCGTATGGTACAAGACTCATCTCATCTTTCTCCGCTGTGTCTCAGGACACTGCCCTTTAGAAAGATGAATGCCATGTCTGAAAGGTAGCAAGCCTTTCTTGGCGAGTTGCATGTTGAACCGGGCTATCACACTTTCCACATAGGATGTCTGGGATAAGCTTAACACCCTTCTCTTACGATCCCGTAAGACCTTAATCCCAAGGATGTACCCAGCTTCTCCCAAATCCTTCATTTGGAATTGTTCAGATAACAAACTCTTGATTTCCGACATCACTCCCTTGTTGTTTCCAAATAGGAATATGTCGTCCACATATAGTGCAAGAAAAACCACGCTCCCACTAACACAAAGTCGGTAAACACAACTTTCGTTCTCCAACTGTGAAAATCCATAAGATTTGATCACATCGTTAAAACGTAAGTTCAACGACCTCGAAGCTAGCTTAAGTCCATACAAGGACTTCTTAAGCTTCCAGACAAGATGTTCTTTACCCTTGCGTATGTAAAGCTCGGGTTTCTACCTTCTTCAAGGTAACCGTTTAGAAAAGCAGTTTTAACATCCATTTGCCAAATCTCGAGGTCCATATGCGCAACTATGGCATGGAGTATCTGGATGGACTTGAGCATGGCTAAGGGTGAGAAGGTTTTGTCATAGTCTATGATCTCTTTCTGACTATAACCCTTTGCCACCAGTCTGGCTTTAAAAGCCGTAATATCTCCATCCGCACCTTTCTTTCTCATGTATACCCACTTGCACCCTATGGCTCTAAAGCCATCTGGCAGCTCAGCTTTCTGGTATACATCAATAGCAGTTATGGATTCAATTTCAGAATCCATGGCGACATGCCATTTTTCAATATCCTTGTCCTGCACTGCCTCTTCGTAAGTTAGCGGGTCAGAGTCCTCATGTCCATCTTCTGGGCTCAAGTCCGAAGACTCACCCACGAACATATACCTTTTTGGTTGGAAAATAACTCTCCCACTTCGACGAGGCATCGGTGCTGTGTCAGCAGTAGGTGAAGTAACTTGCGATTCTACACCTTGCACTGAAGAACGCGCCGGTGGTGTTGTACCTCTCACAGGTGCACTCACATTTGCATGTTCCCCTTCCCATGGAATCACATTCTCGTTTTCAATTTCTTGAAGAACGATGTCACTCCTTGACTTGTGGTTTCTCACATATTCGTCCTCCAAGAATCTAGCATTGGTGCTAACAATGATTCTTTGACTCTCAGGATAGTAAAAGTAACCACCTTTCATTTTCCTGGGATACCCTATAAACAACATTACTTTTGACCTGCTTTCTAACTTATCAGGTTCCTTTGTCAGTACATGTGCCGGACAACCCCATACTCTAAACTTGCACAAACTCGGTTTGTGACCAAGAAAGAGCTCAGCAGGTGTCTTAGGAACTGATTTAGAAGGCACCACATTCAATACGTAAGCCGCTATTTCCAATGCATATCCCCAAAACAAAATGGGTAAGCTTGCATAGCACATCATTGATCTTACCATCTCTAAAAGAGTTCTGTTTCTTCTTTCAGCTATAATGTTTTGCTCGGGAGTACCCAGTACAGTCCACTGGGAAATAATCCCATGATCTGACAAATACTGCAGGAACTCGTTGCCGATGTATTCGCCACCGCAGTCAGATCGCAATGACTTGATAGTTTTCCCGACCTTGTTTTCTACCTCAGTCTTGAACTCTTTGAATTTCTCAAAGCATTCAGACTTGTTGCGAAGCAGGTAAATGTATTTGTATATTGAGTAGCCATCAGTTAAAGTGACGAAGTACTCATACCCTCCACGAGCCTGTGTAGACAAGGGCCCACATAAGTCAGAATGGATCAATTCCAACACTTACTCTGCTCGAGACTGACTAGCCTTGAAGGGCCTAGAAGATATCTTGCCCTCAATGCAGGATTCAGAGACTTGATAAGGTATAGCCCCGGACTAAGTCCAATGTACCGTCATCTGCAAGTTGCTTAATCCGCTTCAAGCTGATGTGACCGAGTCTCAAGTGCCAAAGATATGTAAGATCCTCGTCAGAAGAAGTAAATTTTCTCTTTCTAGGATTATCAATTTCGGATGAGTTATATACAATATTAAAGGACATATTTGATAAAATCAGCATAATGAGAATAAATCAACATCCCATAATGGACAACATCGTTATTATCTATGACTGAAATCATAAATAACAGAATATCCATTGCAAAGTTGGAAAAACATTTGTCCTGCCGAAAACACGGCCTACAAAAGAAAATTCTCAAAATGTACTTAATCAATCAAAACATAAAGAAAAGAAAACTTCATGAGGCTCAGTCAGAGGACATTGCCCTCCAGCAATTTGGTATCTTCTTGCCATTATTCACCAGCCTTGTCGGCACAGTCCCCTGCAAAGTACAACAACATGATCAACAAGTCAGTGCTTTCAGCTACAGGAAGAGCAACAACAGACTCTAATCATGCTTACAGTCATGCATGCAAATGGCATACCTTGTCTAGGTTTGTTGGCCTGACAATCTTTCCACCAATGTCCTTTCTTACCACACCTGAAGCATGTGTCCCAGTCAGCCGCCACTTTAGGCTTTTTCATAGCCCCACCATCCTTCACCGGTGCCTTCGTAGCCCTCTTCTTAAAACCTCTTTTCCGCTTGTAGTCGGCATCCACCGGAACAATAGCCATGCTTGGCTTTGCAACAGGTGCAGCTTGTGTTGTTCCCAATTTTTCAATCTCCTCCAGGAGCTTTTTCACCTCAGCGACCACGTCGAATTCCGGCTTTGTCTCTACGGCTTTGACTGGTAACTGCCTATCAGTTGGCCATTGGTGGCTATTTAGCGCCATATCAGCCAGCAACCTCATACTCTCTGCACCACTCTTCTTCATCAGTATTCCTCCGGCAGATGCATCAACCAGCTCCTTCATGTGAGGGTTCAGTCCCTCATAAAATTGACACACTTGCATCTCCAGATCGGTGCCATGTCTAGGACAGAGTCGTAGAAGCTCTTTGTATCTCTTCCAGGCCTCGTAGAGTGACTCATCATATATCTGCTTGAACGTAGTAATGGCAGCTTTCCTCTTCAACAGCAGGCTCGGTGGGAAGTAGTTGGTAAGGAACTCTCCTCAAATCTCCTCCCATGTCCCGATTTGACTCTTATGCAGTCCAGCAAACCAAGACCGTGCCTCGTCTCTGAGTGAGAACGAGAACAGTCTCATACTGTTCACATCTTGGGTTACTCCGTTCTGCTTTACAGTGTTACACACCTCAATGAATTGGTTGAGGTGGGTATAAGGATCTTCTACAGCTCTTCCCCCAAACTGGTTTTGCTGCACCATCTGAATAAGACTTGTGCGTAGCTCAAAGTTGTTGGCATAAATGCCAACTCTGAATCCGGCCTCCGCTTGCTGTGGAAGAAATCGCTCCAAGATGGACCTTTGTGGGATCACAACCTGCCTATCGTTCAACTCTGCCAGTCTTGCAGCTTGTTCCGCCTGAGTATCTTGGGCTGCTTGTAGTTGTGCTCTCAGCTGATGTACTTCATTCACAAATTGCCTCTGCTCCTCGGGAGTCATATTTTGTAGAGGTGCTTCAGGATTTTCAGCCATCTCTCGTTGTTTGTCTTTTCCTTTCTTCTTGATTTTCCTGCAGGTTGCTTCAATTTCAGGGACAAAGGCCTCGAGTGTTTTTCCTTTGGCTCGCGTGTTCATGCACCTGCACAGGGAATAAGTAGAATTAGTTTGGCATCGATCGACATGGATTCACGTTGATCATCGCAAAAGAGTGGTCGGCGTCGATCGACGAAAGGTGTCCGTCGATCGACGCTGGGTGGCGTCAATCGACGCGAGACGTAGACCCAAAAACTCACACACGCACACGTACATAAAATTAAAACTCAATCCAGCAAATCCTAGAATGAACTAGTAACAAGAAAAAATCTAGCAATTCCCCGACAACGGCGCCAATTTGATCACTGTTATTTCTAACATATTAATTATAATAACAGCGGCAAATAAATTTGTAAACCCTAAGGTTATCGATCCAGGGGAATTGTGTGGGGAAATTATCCTATGTACTAATTATGGTTCTAAAATTCATTGTTTGAGTGAACAGAAAATTAGGGTTTTGCTTTGGAAAATAAAGATGACAAGACGGAAAATTGAAGAAGTTTTGAAAGCAAATTAAAGGAGCACAGATTCTAGGGAAGAATTCTTATTATGGATAACATGTAGGAATCAATTAATTTAACATGTGGAATACTGCAACATTGCTATGTTTTCTTGTTTGGCAAATATAACCTAGATTACTAATTAGTGATTATCTCCGCTCGGTCTCAAAGTACACCAAATTAGTCAATCTAATAAGCAAATCAGTTCAATTCCTACATCCAGTATTTCTGTTTGGATAGTGTAGATCGTATCATGCATTCCTATTCTCACTATTAATATTCACCTCTCGGTCATTCTATCAATAGCTAGACATCTAAATTAATCATCACCTCTCGGTCCTTGAATTAATCAAGAATTATAGAATAAACACAGGAATCATGAACCTAATTAATTAATCCTAACATGCATCCATAATAATATCAACCCCTAGAACCCGCTAGGGTTTCTAGCCACTCATCACAGATAGAAATCCAAAAGAAAACATATTAAATTGCATAAAAGTAAAGAACTTTCAAGAAAATAAAAGGGTTTCGTGTTCCCCAAGTCTCCAAACTCTAAAAGAACTAAATAATATGATAGGGAATTCTGAAAAATCGAATTTTCTAGGTTATTTATAGTGGTGGATGTGTATCCTATCAAATCTAGGGCTAAAGATATGAATAAATCCGATTTTTATCAGATTTCCACTCCAGCAGACTCGCTCGCGTTTATCTTGGCTGATCCATGTCGATCGATGTGGCTTCTTGGTCGGCGTCGATCGATGCTGATTTGCGTCTGTCGACGCAGCTTCTCGCCCCTCCTGCGCGGTCTCACGGTTTTGGCCATAACTTCCTCTCCCGAACTCCGATTGACCCGATTCCAGTTGCGTTGGAGAGCTAACTCAAAGCATCATCCATTTCCATGTGCCAATAGCCCGAATTCCTCTTGTGAAAAAAAATCTTCACTGCTACTCTTACACGTCACTGCTTTCGGAATGGCTTTCAAGTGAATTTAGGCCTAAAACCTGCAAAAACACCAAAACGTGCATAATACCACCTAATATAGACTCATGCACATAATATATATGTAAACTCAATAAAACTATATAAAATAGTAGAAAATAATATAGATAAGCGAGTAAAATAATGAGCTTATCAACCATCCAATGTTGAATTAGGCTTAAGTACTTTGAGAAAACATTAGGAATGTATCTCTTTTACTTACAAGCATTTCCTCCATCGCCTCCTTAATTCTGAATTCATTGCTTTTGCAACACTGAAGGAAGAGGTGAGGAAGATGTGATCTGAGAATCCTTACCCAAAGGAATTCCCAAACCTGGTGACTAAAGAGTATCCATCTTAACACCCACCTGACAAGTTTATATCTCTCCAATGAGAAAATTGTCATGGTCTAATAGAATGGACCGCTTATCTCCGTTCGGTTCTAATATAAGAAAATTCATAGTCCATGGTGAATAGAGGATTGTTAGAATTTTTTTAGATCTTCCTCTCAATTTGGAGACTTCGAAGTCACGTTGCTCGAACCCATTTTGGAGGTATTTTGGTGAAATGGTGAAGGACGACATTTTTTATTTCTTCGAGTAGAGTTTCAAGAAAAAAATGGGAATGAAAGGCAGGTGAGAGATCTAGGATTTGAAGGACCTTGAGTATGGCTATCTTAAGCGTGACTCCCCTTCTCTGATCTTCTAATCACTTCGTCTGCCTTGGGAACCGATGGTTTCGCAATTACTTTCCACATGGCGGCTATTTTTAGAACTGAATCTTCTCGAGCCTTTAAACGAGGTCTTCGTAATGATAGTGAATATGTATCATCTCTCCGTCATTGATGATGATCTCATTTGATACATCGGTTGAATATCCTGATATTTATTCCTTTATTTGATCAATTTCCCAAGATTTATTCAAAAATGTATTGATTGAGCAATCCACTTTCTTTTGCTGAGAGCTGGGACTCAGCATTTTATAATCTGCTGGAACCAATATTCTCCGATACATGACTATTGAATTGTCGAGAGCTGGGACTCTGCAATCTCCTTATTCATTGAGCTTTTTCTTCTAAAGAGTGTGAGCTGGGACACACTTTTTATTCTGCATCGTCTTGAGAAGTCCAATTGAATAGAATTCCATCAAGAAATATAATCCAAGAACAGAATGAGAGATGGGACTCATTCTTCCGTAACCTCATCTAATTCCATTAAGCCGAGCTTAAGACAAAGCTCTTTAAATCTGCTTTCAGTTAGAGGCTTTATGAATATGTCTGCTAGCTAATCCTCTGTTCGGATGTAGTATACTAAGATATCATTTTTCTCAATGTGATCTCGAATAAAGTGATGTCGGATATCGATGTGCTTAGTTCTGGATAGGTGAACAGGATTCTTCATGATGCACATCGCACTGTTGTTGTCGCAATAAATTGGAACGCAAACAGTGCTGACTTCATAGTCTTGAAGTTGTAGCTTGATCCACAACACTTGTGTGCAGCAGCTGGCAACAACTACGTATTCTGCTTCCATTGTGGATGTTGCTACGGAGTGTTGCTTCGTGCTGAACCAGCTTATCAGCTTATGACCTAGGAATTGGCATGTTCCACTCGTGCTCTTTCGGTCAATTCTGCAGCCTCCAAAATCTGAATCTGAGTATCCTATGAGTGTGAGATCATCTGCTCTGGGATACCAAATTCCTAAAAATTATGTTTCCTTCAGATATCTGACAATTTTTTGTGCATACTCCATGTGTGATTTCTTTGGATTTGGTTGATATCTAGCACATATGCCTACAGCATATGAAAAATCTGGTCTGCTGGCAGTCAAGTATAGCAATAAGCCAATTATTCCTCAATATGCTATGGGGTCTACAGATTCGCCTTCTTCATCCATTGATATCTGACATATGGCACTCATGGGAATCCGCAGTGTCTTCGTCTTTTCTGGAATAAAAATCCCATCACTGGATTGTTGTACTTGTAGACCTTGGAAATATGACATATTTCCCATCATACTCATCTGGAAGTTAGTCTGCAAAAGTCGAGAAAAATTCTCGGAGAGATTTAAATTTCTTGATCCAAATATGATGTCATCCACATAGATTTGGACAAGCAAAATGTCTTCAGCATCTTTGATCAAGAATAATTTCTTGTCAATCTTTCATTTGTTAAATCTATTCTTAAGCAAGAACTGCGATAACGTCTCATACCAAGCTCTTGGGGCTTGGTTTAGTCCATATAGAGCTTTCCTTAGTTTGTACATCGTGTTTCCCCGTTCGAAACCTAGAGGCTGTTACACGTAGACTTCCTCTTTCAGTTCGCCAGTAAGGAATGCGCTCTTGACGTCCATCTGAAATACCGTGAAGCCATGATGAGCAGCATATGCTAGGAATAATCTGATTGCTTCCAAGCGAGCTACTGGAGCAAATGTATCATCAAAGTCTATCCCTTCGCACTGCACATATTTATTAGCAACTAATCTGGCTTTGTTGCGAACGACGAGTCCATTTTTGTCTTGCTTATTCTTGAATACCCATTTAGTTCCAATTACTGATTTATGTGTTGGACGATCGACGAGATCCCATACATGATTCCTTTTGAACTCTGATAATTCTTCCTGCATTCCGTTGATCCAGTTAGCTGATTTGAGCGCGTCTGTTACTTTGGTAGGATCTTCCTGTGATATGAAGCAGGCAAGCAGTGCATTGTGTCTGGTTCGAATTGGATAAGCAATATCTTCTAGAATCGCTTTAGTAGGATGATCTCTGAGCAGCCATTTGGGTCTTTGTAGTTCTTCTATTGGGATGATTTGATTGCAGGACGTTCCAATAGGTTCTTGTGAGACTGGTACATCAACTAGCTATAGATCATTCATGCTATCTGATATGATTGTTGGAGAGTCTTCTTCTGGAGAGTCATCTCCTGACATGTCATTTGCTGGATTTTGATTCTCTGGTGGAGCACTTCTTCCTTCAATAGTCTGTTCATTATTCTCTTTAGCAGAAAAGTCTTCAGTAGTTCTCTCATTACTCTGGGAACATTCAGATTCCTGAGCGTCTTTTTCTCTTTGAGTTCCCTGTTGATCTTTAACCTCTTCGAGAGATTGTAAGCTCTTCGAGCCCGAAGGTCCATTGACATTATTGGTTTCATGAGACTCTTCTCTTTGACTTCTTATGGTCCTGCGCACTAAAATAGCTTCTTCAAAAATAACATTGCATGTTATTTCCACAAGCTTGGTTGTCTTATTAAGCACTTTATATCCCTTGCGAGACAGATGTCCATATCCTAGGAACACTCCTTCATCGGCTTTGGGAGAGAAAGTACTTAATTTTTATTTTCCATTATTATGGATATAACACGATGAACCAAAAATACGAAGATGAGCTAAGGAAGGATTACGACCATTATATATTTCATAGGGAGTCTTGTTGAAGCGAAGATTTAGCCCACTTCGGTTTTGTGTGTAGCAAGCATTTATTGTAGCTTCTCCCCAGTATCTTTAACTTAGATCCGTATCGGCAAGCATTGTACGCACAACATATTTTAAGGTTTTGTTTCTTCTTTCTGCTAGGCCATTCTGCTGGGGTGTTCTTGCAGTAGACCTTCCATGTCCTATCCCAGCGTTGGAGCAGAAATCCATCAATGCTCCATTGCAAAATTTTGTACCATTGTCGGATCTTATCCTTTTAAACGTGAGCTCTTTATCATTTTGAACTCTAATTATTACCTCCGGAAGGATAGTTTTCACCTCGTCCTTGCTTTTGAGTAACCTCACCCATGTGTACCTGGAATAGTTATCAATAACAACTAAAGTATATTATTTGTTACCCACAGTGGGTGGTGTCACAGGGCCAAATAAATCCATGTGCAGTAGCTCAAGGATTCTGTTTGAAGTGACCTTTTCTGGATTTGAATGGAAGGACACTTTGACTTGATTTCCTTGTTGACAGGCTCTGCATATTCCTTCCTTCTTGAAGGTTTCTTGTGGTAAACCTTCAACAATGTTATTTTTGGCAATATAAAGTATATTATTTGTTACCCACAGTGGGTGGTGTCACAGGGCCAAATAAATCCATGTGCAGTAGCTCAAGGATTCTGTTTGAAGTGACCTTTTCTGGATTGGAATGGAAGGACACTTTGACTTGATTTCCTTGTTGACAGGCTCTGCATATTCCTTCCTTCTTGAAGGTTTCTTGTGGTAAACCTTCAACAATGTTATTTTTGGCAATATAATTGATGGTTCTAAAGTTCAGATGCGTTAGCCTTTTGTGCCAAAGCTAATTTTTCTCTTCTTTGTTGAACGCTTTGAAGCACAATGCTTGTTGACCAGTTTCCCAATCAGCAATGTAGAGTCCTTTTCTGATTCCTCTGAGCTTTACATCTCTAGTGGTTCTGTCAGCAACTTCACAACCTGTATCAAAGAAAGAAACAATGTATCCACTTTCACTTAGCTGACTGATGCTCATTAGATTGTGCTTCAGGCTATCGACGAGGGTAACATTGATGATTCGCATTCCATTTTGCTCAATGCACCCTCTTCCGATTACTCTGGCCTTGGAGTTGTCATCAAATGAAACTGAAGCTCCTTGGAACTTGTGAAGTTCTGTGAAGATCTCTTCATCTCCTGTCATGTGACCTGAGCATCCACTATCTAGGATCCATTCTTTGAGTTTTCTTCACATTCTTCTTCCTGGACCCTGTTCCTGCAAAACAATAAAGTTATATTTTCGGTACCCGATCAATTATAGGTACTGCAGGATTAGTTTTGAGATTATTCCTATGGGAATCCAGACTTTTGTGATTTTGATGTTTCTTTTGTGATCACGTTTCACTTCCCTTCCATTCCTGTTGACATAATTTCGATAATCAACATCGGAATGTGTAGTAGTGTGTCGAGCCATCACTATCTTTGGAAAGTGTTTTAATGTAGACTCTGGCCTCAAGTAGGTGTTCCTTCTACTTGGAGTGTATGCTGGCTTCCTTGCAACCTCAGTACATTGCTTGGCCTTGCTAGGATTTGTATGAACCTTCCTAGCAGATGGAACAGTCTGCTGGGTTACATACATTGACTTTGTTGGCTTTTTATCAGCAGAACGATAGTTCAATGTTTGCTGAGCAGTCAGCTGAGGGATATTAGTCTGCCAGCATTTCTGCTGAGCAATTGACTTGATGTTTTCCATCTTGTCTTTCCTAGCGGTTTGCTGAATCTTCCCAGTGGCTGTGACAAAAACAATTTTCTTTGTCTTACTCGATTCAGCGACGCAAGACTTTTCGCTGTCAAAACCTATTCCAGCAAAGTTCTTCGAACTTCTTTGGACACTTAGAATATCATCTAAATCTCTCGTGCTTTTTGAAAATTTGCATTGACATACATTTTGCACTAAGTGATTATTTTTCAATATTTTATTCTCCTGTCTTAAAGTACTATATTTATCACTCAAAGAGGAGAATTTGATTTTTAACTCTAAAGTTCATCATCCACTGACCTAGATTTATCAATCTCACTGGTCAAATTTGAAAGCTGAGACTTTAGAGAAGAATTTTCTTTTACTAGAATATCCTTTAATGCATGAACTTTTGAAAACACTTTTAGCAAATATTCCACAGTTATCTCATCTAATTCTGAGCAACAAGAATCAGCAGTGTCATGCAAATTATCAGAGATTGAAGCAATAGACAAAAATAGTGTTTGTTACCTGGTTTCCTGGGGCAGCTAGAGCTGAATCTCCTGCCTGCTCTTCATGAAAATCTTCCATGAACACCATTAGAACATCCTCTTCATCTTCTATTCAGTAATTTTCATCGTCATAATCTGGGATGTCTGGTAGTTCTGTCGCTGTAAGTAAGGCTTTAGTGACAGCCTTTGATGCACGTCTTTCGAATAACTTCCTCAGTCTTTCCCTTTCTTCTGGATCTACCTTTGGGCATTCAAACTTCAAGTGATCTGGGGAATTGCACTCGTAACATGTTTGTGGTGCTCTCTTGCTATTCTTGTTGTCTGTTAGTTGAATCTGCTGGAAGTCTTCCTTCTTCCCTTTTACTTTCATCAACAACCTTTGCAGTCTCTTCATTTGTTCCTCCAGCTCACTCACAAAGCATTCATCTTCTTTCCAGTGAGATCCGCTGATGGAAGGAATCTCCTTTGTTGAACTGGACTAAGCAGGTCGATCTAAGTGGAATGATTTCTTTGTTTTCCATTTTTTCCATCTTTCTTTACAAAGAATGCGGCACCCTCCATCGGTTCTTCAATGTTGACTGCAACACGAACAACTTCATTTTTGTTGATCTGGTTGATGTCCCATTCATGGGCTTCCAATTGAGCAAACACGTCTTTGGTGCTGATCTTTGACTAATCTTTATCCTTTAGACTTGTTACTTTGAGGAACCAATCCTCCTAAGGGAATCCTGAGAGAATCTTTGAATTCATGTCAGGAAGTTCATACGTTCTCCCCAACTTCTTTAACTCAGCTACAATATTGTTGAATCTTGCTTCCATGTCCTTGATAGTCTCACTTGGAATCAAGCAAAAAGATTCATACCTGTCTACCCATTGTTGTAGCTTGTTTCTCTTCATCTGATCCGATTCATTGTCTAAACTACCAAAAAAATCCCACATTTCTTTAGCACTATCATACTCCAACGCTTCAGCCATTATATTAGGTGACAAGGCACCTAATATTAGATCCTTGGCTACATAATTTAATTGATCACAGGCTCATTCTTCTTGAGTCTATTCCTCTAGTGGCTTATCCATTATTACGTCTGGTCATGTTATGTTCTCTCCGACCCTTGTTTTCACCTTCTGGATCTTAATAGGTCCAACTTTGATCACTCGTCTCATATCAGGATGCACATTCATTAGTGTGATCATCAACCTCTTTTTCCAGGTAGAATATGTAGGTTTTGAGTCTACGATGGACAACCTGAATTGCCATTAATTAAATTCTTGCCAAGGATCGTTCTTAGGATACCAGGAACAAATTTCAATTAAATAAACCATGCGATCCTATGCATGCTCCTACAAAATTAACTGCAGATGATGGATTTAGAGAATACCTGATTTCACCTTTTGATCTACAGATCTAGATCGGATACAATAACGATGAAATAGATCTGGATCTGAATCTGAACACCGGTGATGAAGGTTGTTCCTACAGATCTGATCTTCTGATCTGTTCCCTTGCTCCTTGGAAATCTGGTGAGGATTATCTACCAAGTTGAATCCGAGATCTGGAGAAATCGATCAATTTCTCCCACCGGATTAGCCGCCGCCGTTCTCTCTCTATTTTCTCACTATACTGAAAAGTCTAACTCGATCTGATAGAGAGAAAGCCTTAATATAGTGTTAGGGTTTTGAGAAACCCTAAACCTAATGGGCTTGACCAAATTATGGGCCAGACCAGAGACCAGATGCAAATAATAAAGTGGGCTCTCTTTATTAATTAATCCTTCCCTGTTCAACGCAGAACATAACTAATTAATAAAGCATTGTTTTAACCTTCACCACGGTAAGAATGCTGACTCGCCCCTTTATTACCACGTTATTAGAAACGGGTTGCACCAAACTAACATGATCCACATATTTAAGGTTTTAGACATTCATTAATTAATTTGGCTTATGACAATCAGCCACAATTAATTAATCTCTTATTTCCTGAGTAATACCACTCACTCCTTTTCACTTATGCCTGAATTAAATAATTCAACCTGTCGGGTTTAGCATAATGAACCTTGTGAGCTCCTCTGGGAATGTCACCATCCTAAAATGGATATGCTTACCTAAATGTCCAGACTAAGCAGGCCACACACAAATTGCCAACACCCAAAATAAGGGTATAAGAGTACATGTAAGACTCGCCACCATGGTAAATCAAAGTGCGGTCAATCTGTGTATGCCCCTTATCCTTCAGTTAGGTTTAAGATCATAGGAAGTATGTTAGGGATCTGGCTCATTCATATGTCAATGAGAATGGCACATCCCACTGTTGATCCCACCAATACATAACCATGTACCGACACATCAAGTAGCTAGGATAAGCCCACATATGAACCGATGTGCCGCAGGTTAGACCAAAAACCTATCCAGGGACTGTCTCAACTGTGATACTTTTTATATCTCGCTAGGTCAAACGATTCATATGATCCTTTGTGATCTCCTACACACCATATGATCATCCCTATAGGCGAGATAATAGGATATTATGGTTCGTTGTATGCTCTTTTCATCAGATAGCGAGTATTGTTGCAGCAACATATATGAAGACCAATGTACAAAACACTTAATCATATATGCTTTCAGTATATAATCTCAACAATCTCCCAGTTATACTTAAAGCATAATACCATTGCTTTAACAAAGTATTAAGTGTGGCTATAGTGTCAATCACTCCCACTGCATTCACGTTACCTCTTGTCACGATTTCTCGAATGATGTCATACCACACATTCTATGCGTTTCACCACCTTGTGAGTCTTGGGTTCCTTTGAGTTTGTCATTGCACCAACATGAACACAATTCCATGTGATTTTATTATGCAAACTCAGAACACACACCTCTAGAGGATAACACCGGAGTTATACTACTTCTTGCGAAGCTAATGAAGATGTCAAAGACTCAGCCTTCTTAC
This sequence comes from Plectranthus barbatus, assembly GCA_026898455.1. Taxonomy (NCBI): domain Eukaryota; kingdom Viridiplantae; phylum Streptophyta; class Magnoliopsida; order Lamiales; family Lamiaceae; genus Plectranthus; species Plectranthus barbatus. The sequence continues at coordinate 97,897 of JAPKLW010002068.1, forward strand.
CAAAATTCACAACACACTTCTGTGTTAGACTCCTATAACTCCTCCTCCAGGGCCAACACATAGTTAGAGGTCGATTTCCTTTCCTTATGATCCTCCTGGATATCCGATGCCATTCAACTCACAAGGCTCATTCACTAACCAATGTGCCTATCCAGAGTTGAACTGATATCTGTTCAACATGCTTATAGCAGTACAAATATCTAACTTCGTTCATTTACAATATAGAAAGACAACAATCTTTCTTGCTAAGAACGACACATCACAGAATCAATTTAAGCAACTTGAGATACCTGAACATCCTTTTCTTGTGACCACACAAGACTTTAATTCAAAAGATGTTCCGAGATCTCATAAGTCCTACTTCTGAAACTGTTCGGATAATTATCATTTATGCTTGACAATATCTCCACACCGTTTCCGAATGTGAAAATACCATCTACATAATGTGTAAGGAAAACCACGCTTTCGCTGACTCATAACCGGTACATAAATCTCTCATTCTTGAGAGACAATATCAAAATGTCTGTTTCATGGCCTTGAAGCTCCCTTAAGTTCATACTTGAACTTCCTTGGCTTCCAGAAATGATGCTTTTCACCGCACATAACTTATCTGGTTGTTGCATACATACGTCGTCACCTTTTATCAAGGTACCCATTTATAAAATACGGATGACGCCATCTATCTTCCAGATATTTAGATTCATATGCGATGTTATGGTTAAAAGAATTCGAATGGGTTTAATATTTGCAACCAGTGAGAAAGTCCTGTTGCGATACATACCTTACTCACTAATATAGATATTCGAATATACTAGGTTACCATTCGAGCATTTCTTTCCTTGTATATCAATCAGTTACTTATAGCTGGTAGGCTATTTGGCAATGACTGATCCTGATACACAACCATAACCTTTACTGATTCATTTCTAAATCCATGACTTGACGTCACTAAACTGCTTCTTTTGTCTTAACAGCTTCATTGCACATTAAGGGATAAGTACAATGGTGTTCCTCAAGCTGGGAACAAGTCTAGAGACTGTTTCCATGAACCAATACCTTTTAGCCTGTTAAGGCAACCTCCCACTGCAACAATGCTCCTTTTACGTTGTCAGTTAATGGTGCATTAATTTGTGGTTTATCACCTTACACAGGTGACCGTGCAATTGGTACCATACCTTCCAAGGTATGCTCAATATGCTACGGGGTATTTCCTTATGGATTTGAATTGTCTGCTCTAAAACGTTAGAGAACAATCTCACATTTGGATTAATGGTTTTATCCTATACAACTTGCTTGCATCTGGGATACACAAAGCAACCCTCTTTTTCGTTTACATGGAATAGCCCACAAAGCAGTACTAGCTTAAACCTTTCTTCCAACAAATCAGTTTCCGATTTCAGATTAACAACCGAATTACCCATCATTGCCCTTTTGACAGAGTCAAGGTCTGCTAGGGTATTTGGAACTAATTTAGAAGACATTAGATCAAGCAAATATACAACTGCTTTTGGCGCTCTTCCCAAAAACGAAAATTTGGCAAAACTGGCATAACTTATAAACTTTTGAAGAATTTTATTTCGTTTTACCTACACTATCCGAATCGAGGGATAATAGGTGTAGTTAACTGGGATGCAATCCCTTTGCTCTGCCAGATACTGTAAGACCCATCACTTAAGATACACCATTATGAATGAGCCATAATGTTTTTATGGTCTTGTTTAACTTATTCTCTACCTTAGTCTTGAACGCTCTTGATTAAAGCAAGACTAAGACTTGTAGAGAACTAGATAAACATATCCAAATCTTAAATGATTACAGTATCAATGCCTGTTAAGGCAATTGCGAAAGTAGACTCAAACCAGCAAACCAGAGCAAACACGAAATAACCTATAGAGATACAATCGTCTATTAAAAGGCCTTGGTTACCATCTTAAACCTCTAAGTAGTTGTCATAAGTACCATTCTTAGGAATACCTGGATTGAATCCATGATTCCATGAATTACTTAAAACTACTTAGACTGATGTAACCTATCTCTATAGAGATTCTTTAAATTATACCTTAGAACACTGACAGTTTATGTAATCAAGTAATGAAGAGACAATCATCCATAATAGAAAACACTGTTATTCATTATGATAGAAAAAAACTCTATCGAATAACTGATAATCCATAACAATAGATGAAAATTGTTAATCAAAACAAAACCAATATCTCTTCAGAATTTTAACATAAACTTAAAGCAAATAACTCAAACAGCTTGAGAAGATCTCTAGCATCTTCCTTGGAGTTGGTAATCCGTCATCCTCAAGCATCATCAGCTTGATTCCCTGCATAGTACAGCCAAAACATGATTAGTACTCACAGTAACCACTACTCACTAGGAGTAGAAAACTGATACTAAACATGTAAATGATGACGTACCTTGTCTGTTGGTGTTAACACCTGGAAAATTTGCTCTCCAGTGTCCTATCTTGCCACAGTGGTAACACTTGCCTTTTCCTTTAACTTTCCCAACCTTTTTCTTTGGAGCAAAAACTCCATTGTTCCCACCAACAGTTTTCTTGTTCTTGTTCCTAGGCGTTCTCTTAGTACTTGCTCGTTTAGGAGCAGCAGACCGGCTACCGGAAGAAACCAAAACTGCTTTCTCGGGTTCCATCAGGGACTGTGTTGCCATCTAGTCACTGAGTAACTCTTTAAGAGTATACTCCTTGTTCATCACAGCATTCAACCTGAAGTTTTCAATAGACTTGGGAAGAGAGTTTAGTATGATATCGACTTGGGCTTCCGCGTCAATACCACCACCATGCAACGTTAGTTCATCCATGAGGTGAGTCATGGAAACCACGTGCTCACTCACTGAACTGCCTTCAGACATTTTCTTACTTACAATCTCCTTCATGAGATTGAATCTGACAGTTCTGTCCGTCTCCCCATAAGTCGCTGCTAGATAATCAATATTCTCACAGGCCTTATCATAATGCTGATGCTGCAGCTGCAGTACCTTACTCATAGTGGTCATCGTGTAGCATTTCACTACATTATTAGACTTGATCCACTTATTTTAAGACTGCTGCCGCTCGGCAGTAGCATCAGCAGCTAGGACTGGCGGACAAGGATCAGTAAGGACAAACTTGTGTTCTTCCGCAATAAGGATATAATCCAAATTACATTTCCATTCAAGGAAATTCGGACCATTGAGAGGATTTTGAGCGAGGATATTAATAACATTATTCATAGACATATCTAAAAACAAATAAGCGAATTAAAGTAAGCACATACTATGAACAATTGAAACAAATATGCATAGAACCTTTAGATAAAACAATGCAATTTGCTTCCTCCAATTGCCCAAGCTAATTTACCGCCAGCTACTTGAGTAGACGTTTACGGCAAACGCTCAACCAGACCAAGATAGGTCCTTTAATTTCTTAACATGCCAGGTATCTTATGCAAAAGAAATTAATATTGGAGATCTTAAGACCATGTTCACCTATCTGGAGCAGGGACATCATTCATGAGTTATACTCCAGGCAACATCTAAGCCAGTTTAACCACAATCCTAACTCCGGATGTTTGGAGCGATTTAGCATACGTACTCGACCCATACCGCATGCCCCTCACATCCTTTGTTATCTCATTTAGTTTAATCTTAGAGACCAGTGAAAGTTATCTCAATGCAAGCTACTTGAGTAGATGTTTGCTCATAGGCTCCCACTTCTCATCTTAAACTAAATGTTTTATTTAGAAACCTTATCGAACCAGACCTAGTGAGAAGCCTCTAACGCAAGCTACTTGAGTAGATGTTTACGCTTCAAGATGCCTCACTTCTAGTGAGAGGCCGTATTTGTGGAGGTCTAATGATCTTGGTTAGAGAAGAACCAAAATCCAGCTTAGTATTTTTTAATTCTAAAGGTTTCATGCACACACATTATTTTATGTTGCCATAAATTATGTCACACCCAAAATTCCATTATAAATTAATATGATCCCGGAATTTATAGACATAATTTAAAACATAAAATAAATCACATAAGATATGCTCAAAAATTATATTGCAACATGCTTATAACAGTAAATAATTAAAGCAAATAATCATGCTTCATAGTATTTACTAGTGCGCACATAATAAATCACATCAATACGAGAATAAATAAATAAACAAATAAATTCTCGTGGCCCCTCAGATGCGATTACAACTGAAAAAAAATTAAATCTAACTATTACAAGATTTAATTCCAATACAGATCTTCAAACTGGGCCTCCGTTGGACTTGAAATCTGATTAGAACTGCTTCAACAGCATTTGGGCTTTGAATTAGGGTTTCTGGCCCAAACTACAGCCAAACCCTAATTTTCAGACTGCGGGCCGCCTCCGGGCTGAGAAGCCTGATTTTTGGCCCGGGCATGGAAACCCTAGCCGCAGCCTACTAGCAGCCCAGCCCTAGGTATCAGCCCTGCCGCCGTCTTTCCGACGCCGCCACCATCGGAGCATGCCGCCAACCTTTGCCGCCGGCCTTGCCTGCTGCCCAGCCATGTCGCCGGTCTTAGGAGTCGCGCGAGGCAGCTGCAGCCCTAGCCGAGGACTGCACTGTAGCAACCACCGCCGCACGAAGGTGACTCGCGTGCGGCCAGCCCTGGCAGCTCCCTCGCCCTTCGCCGGCACTCGCAGAGAGCTCGCGCGCGGCCTCAATTTCCGACAATAGCCCCCAGCATCGTCGACTTGCGTTGAAGATGCAACGAGGAGAGAGCAGAACGGGCGCAGCCCAGCCGCAGGGAAAACTCCCCGCTGCCGCCACCCGTTTGCGCCGCCTCGGTCGGATCTGGGAGCTCGCCGGCCACCTGCACGCAGCCGCTGAACCGCCCTCGACCTGGGCTTGCCAGAAAAACACGCGCAGCAGCCTGAACAGGCGCGACCCAGCCACAAGCAGGGGTTCTGCCCGCCGCCGCCACCTACCACCGCTCACCGCCGCCGCTGAACCCTAGTTCATGTCACCTCTTTGTTCTTTGTTCTCCTATTCTCATTCTTCCTTCGGATCTCAATTTTACAGATTTGAATAAATTACAAAAATTACAGATCTACAATCTATTACAATTTTTGCCTATCAAATCTAACCACGAATTTTTCTCGTGGTGAAAAACAGATCCTAAAATGAGAAAGCCACGAGAACAAAAAACATCCACAACAATTTAAATCCATCCATGAACATACATATTTATTTAATCTCAATCTATTCAAGATAGAGCCTATGAACATGAACCTGGCTCTGATACCAATTGTAGGGTTTGAGTCTACGATGGACATCATGAGTTGCCATTAATTAAATTCTTGCCAAGGATCATTCTTAGGATACCTGGAACAAATTTCAATTAAATAAACCATGCGATCCTATGCATGCTCCTACAAAATTAATTGCAGAGGAAGGATTTAGAGAATACCTGTTTTCACCGTTTGATCTACAGATCTAGATCGGAGCCAATAACGATGAAATAGATCTGGATCTGAATCTGAACACCGGTGATAAAGGTTGTTCATACAGATCTGATCTTCTGATCTTTTCCCTTGCTCCTTGGAAATCTGGTGAGGATTATCTACCAAGTTGAATTTTAGATCTGGAGAAATCGATCAGTTTCTCCCACCGGATTAGCTGCCGTCGTTCTCTCTCTATTTTCTCACTATACTGAAAAATCTAACTCGATCTGATAGAGAGAAGGCCTTAATATAGTGTTCGGGTTTTGAGAAACCCTAACCCTAATAGGCTTGAGCAAATTATGGGCCAGACCAGGGACAAGATGCAAATAATAAAGTGGGCCCTCTTTATTAATTAATCCTTCCCTGTTCAACCCAGAACATAATTAATTAATAAAACATTGTTTTATCCTTCACCACGGTAACAATGCTGACTCGCCCCTTTATTACCACGTTATTAGGAACGGGTTGCACTAAACTAACATAATCCACATATTTAAGGTTTTAGACATTCATTAATTAATTTAGTTTATGACAATCAACCACAATTAATTAATCTCTTATTTCCTGAGTAATACCACTCACTCCTTTTCACTTATGCCTGAATTAAATAATTCAACCTGCAGGGTTTAGCATAATGAACCTTGTGAGCTGCTCAGGGAATGTCACCATCCTGAAACGGATATGCTTACCTAAACGTCCAGACTAAGCAGGCCACACACAAAATGCCAACACCCAAAATACGGGTGTAAGAGTACATGTAAGACTCGCCACCATGGTAAATCAAAGTGCGGTCAATCTGTGTATGCCCCTTATCCTTTTAGTTAGGTTTAAGATCATAGGAAGTATGTTAGGGATCTGGCTCATTCATATGTCAATGAGAATGGCACATCCCACTGTTGATCCCATTAATACATAACCATGTACCGACACATCAAGTAGCTAGGATAAGCCCACTTATGAACCGATGTGCCGCAGCTTAGACCGACAGCCTATCCAGGGACTGTCTCAGCTGTGATATTATTTATATCTCGCTAGGTCAAACGATTCATATGATCCTCTGTGAACTCCTACACACCATATGATCATCCCTATAGGCGAGATAATATGATATTATGGTTCGTTGTATGCTCGTTTCATCAGATAGCGAGTATTGTTGCAGCAACATATATGAAGACCAGTGTACAAAACACTTAATCATATATGCTCTCATATATAATCCCAACAGAATAGGAATCTGGAATGAACTTGGGAAGATTTGCATTGTGCGCCATTTTATTGAATCTGTGCTAAACACAGAAATATATATATGAAAGGATAATCTGGATCTCGCCCTAGGCGACTCAGAAGCAGCTAGTCTGTAAAGACCAACAGCTCTGATACCGCTTGTTAGTCCCTGATCAGAGTATTTTATACGCAGCGGAAGTATTAAATTTATCTTGCACATGTCATTCTAAGGTCTCGACTTAGCAAGTGTTTATCTAAATGTTTTAGCTCTTGTACTCGTTAGTTCGATTGCAGTTTATACTTCAACACTTGATGTGTTGAGTTTCAAATATGTCCAAGCACAAACAATGACGAAATATAAATGCTAACGACACAAAGGTTTTTATAGTGGTTTGAACAATTGTTCTACGTCCACTTTTCAGTCATTTGACTGAAAATTGACTAGAAGAATGAGTACAAGGTCAGGCCTGATCTCTAACGTTAAGCAGCTCCTCTGTCTGGTCAACGCACACCTTGAAGCACCTCGATCCCCAATCTTCAACCGGTGTCGCTCCTTAGAGTGAGGACAAACCTCCCTTCTCCTTGGATGTCGACTATTGGGAGTTTTATAGTTCTTCCCGGAAACTATCCTTGTATTGGCGTAGCCAATACGAATCACTCTTGCACCGCAATAGTGATTGCTAGATTCTTTCTAGACTAGAAGGAATCCTAATATAACCTTTAGAAGATAAACTTCAAGGTCTTCGAGCTTCTGTTATGAGAGCTTGCGAAAAACTTCAATTGAGAACTTAGCTTGGATGAGTTCGCGTGATGTAGAGAATGTGTTTGCTCTCTTTTGTTATCTCGTTTATGTAGAAAGTTGTGAACCTTTGAATTAAATAAAGATGATAACTATTTATAGGTGAAGATTCAAACAGTTGTTTGAATCTTATCCATTAGACTCAAAGGGAATGCTCGCCTATCAGCATTCTTCCTTTTTCTGTAATGGACAGAGACTCTTCAAGTCTCCTCATCTTTGATTAGCGTAGCATCTATCTTTAGTTGTCTCTTGTCAGAACGGATCCTTTGTAGGTCTGATTTATTCTTTTTCAAGAAGATTGTTCCAACCTCTTGATTCATTGGGTTTCCTTGTAATTTGTAATCCGTCTGATTCTCGACTCCGTAACTTCTCTCTTGATTGCTAATTGTTGTCTGCTGGCTACTGGTGAGCGTCAGATATCTCCGTAGTTTGCTGGAGTTCCTTCTTCAGCATCCCTGTCGCGTTACTCCGCATTACTAGCCTTTCTTTTCTTCTCAGCAATCTTCAGCAATTTGCCAAGTTTGCTGACTCCTTCAGCAAACTATATTCTTTTCTCTTTCTTATTCTGTTACAACTCGAGTATAAATTCCTATACAAGACTTTTTACAATTGACTCGATACTGAGTTGCGAGAGCTTTGATGCACCAAAATATATCAAACTATGATTATGAATTGGTTTACAAGAGAGGGGTCTAAAAATATTCCTAACACATCTCCTTGAGTTGCCTCTCAATTTTATCTATCTTCCCAGTGTCTTCATGCCGATTTTCCATCTCGAACTCAATCTCAACTCCTTCAATCCTTTGTCGGAACATTTGCTCTTCAAGCAACCGAGCCTTGGATCTTGTTAACATGCAACACCTAGAAAATCTAAAAGCTCGTCTCACAAACCAACAACAAAAAGAACTTTAAACAACAAATTGTTCACACAAACAAAAACAGAACACCTAGCTTACAAGCTTCACACTTCCCCCAATATCTAGCAAACTACAAAATGAATTCCCCGGCAACGGCGCCAAAAACTTTATGCACACTAAAAACTCAAAGGAATTCTCAATGCACAGCAAGGTTTAATTATCAATCCGAGTCATTCTACATTTCGCCCACAAGATTATTGGGATACTATGGCAAAGTCGAATTGCTAGGCAATACAAAAGCATTAACTAGTTTTTATCAATCTAGGCATTCAAGTTACATCTAAGCTAAAAACATATACAAAGAAATGAATTAAACCAACAATCATCTTTCAATCTCAACACAATCACTTCAATTTTCTCCACAAATTGGTAGAACAAGACAAACAAACACTCAAATGATATAGAAAGGATGTCGAAATGAACGTAGATGTGATCCGATTAGGTAGGGCATAGATGTAAAAAAAATTTAATCCCTAGTTGGATGATCAATTCACTCTTATTTAGCTAATTCCCTTTGTACCGAAAAATCGACCGTCGATGAAATTAGAAACTTCAAACAGTTACGTTATTGATTCCTAACTCACTCCTAAAAGCTCATGAATTCTAGACCTATGCACTTCCTCCGCTCATTGATTGGATCGAAATACATATGAAGACATGTTATTCACAACACGCCTATCCGAGTATTGGCTGCAATGATTGTATCAATTATCAATGTGATTTGCTCTTACCTACATCAAGTTGAATGGAAACAAGCTCTAACATGCTTCAGTCACAAAGAGGGAGGTAAACATAATATAAACCAACCTAATCTTCACACATCCTTGTCCAAATCAACATCCAAACAAAATTAGAACAACATACCTCTCAATTGTATCAGTACAAAGTAAAATTGAAAGAGATCCATTTCTATTGACAAGTGGTAAATGATTTCTTCCCCAATTGGATTTGCTTGATCTTGCTCTACCCCTATAGTTTTGAATCCTTCACCAAGGTGTGGTAGATTTGCTCTTAATACATTGAATTAGGGACGAAGATGATGGAGTATGGAATTGAAGGGAGAATCTATGTAGATTTTTCCTAACACTGTCAAAAGTTCTCAAAAAATGCGAGTTTCCCCTTTTTATAATGAGTTGGAAGTGCCCCAGATCGCCCCGTCCGAGATCGGAATGCCCGGGATGGCTTGAAACTTAATAATTGATGAACATCCCATTCCAGATCAACCGATCTGGATGAAGATCGGGCAAGATTTCCCTCTGAACAGACCAGATCGGTCGATCCTCTACAGGACCGGTCGAGATTTCTCTCTAAACTCCCCAGATCGGTCGAGCCTCTGTAGTATGGGTTAAGATTCTTCTTTAAAATCCTTCCTGCTGCTCCCCTGCTCATGCCGGTCGATCTTCACAACTCGGATCGATCAATTATCCACCAAAACTCAGCCCTAAATGATGAATTATGCTCCAAACCTATCCTACACAATCCAAATCACACAAAACACGACGAAAAAAACCGAAAAACATATGATATGGGAGTAAAATAAACACAAACATGCATGCACCAACATCAAAATATAGGTCATTTTACGCACATATCAATGCACGGTCGGCACAATCTGCTCTCCAATGCTCCTTTCTACCATGGTGTAAATGATTTGCTGGAGGTCCCTATGATAAGTACTGGAGCTCATAGGCTCAATTTTCATGACTAGGGGATCCTCAAATAGCACTACTTGATTTGAAATGGTAGGTATGTTTGCAGTGATGGTCAGTGCCTGGTAAGAATTAACAGTCGGATCAACATCTTCTGCTGTAACGGGTTCATTCGCCTGAACTTATTCTTCTTCAGCAGTGACTGTAGAGGGAGGCCAAAAGATATCCACTCGAGATGGGATATTCGCCAGCGTAGTGAGTATTCGCTCCCTAAACTCCATCATCTTTCTGTGATCCTCCGCTTTCTTCTACTTCTACTAGTCTTGCTTGCGACTTAGCAGTTGAAGTCATCTGCCTTCTTATTGCTGGTTATTTAAAATTATTAGTGAATGGGGGTGAATCAGCAATGCCGTACTCAGAAGAAGGTAATGATTGATCTCCTGTGTTTGCCTTGTTAGCCTTGATCATCTGGAGCCTGGTAGCTACTTGCTTCTTTGTGTACAGTCGCTTATATGTTGGATCCAACTAGTCATCCACCCATTCTTCTTCACTTCTCCAGTAGCTTTTACCCTTCCGTGCCATCATGATTGCACGGTCTTTGTAATGTAGTTCGTGGGTGGTGTAGTAAAAAAATCTCCACCTTTTGAACTCTATCTTCAGCCATTTAAGATTGGAAGACTCATCCATTAATTCAGTGGGATATGTGGTATTAAGCTCAACAGCAACTTGGGCTTCTATAAAAGCATAAATATCTTTTGCCCACGATATGAGGTGTTCGCTCTTCTCATTCTTCACCGTGATAGTAGGACACCACTTAGCAATCTTCTTTGCTTTAAACCTCCTATCAGGTGGTCCTTCCATGGACACTCTCAATGTTTCTACTCCGAAAACAGAATCACCATTTGCAAGAATCAAGACCCCTTTGGTACCTCCTGCATTTCTTATCGTCTCCACGTCATCTCACTCGGAAGGTCACTAAATGAAATACCTAACACTTCGAGAGAGGAAGGAATTAGAATATGCCTATGCCATAGTGACTCAATGGTTCTATCGAGCACGGAGGGAGTATCCGCTTCTGAATTCCATCTAGGAACGATAGATGGATCTATTCCAAAAGCATGGAGATACAACTCATTTCGTGCTCTCATGCTTGAAGAGAGGTTAACCTGCTGTCTTGTTCGGGTCACAGCATCTAGTGAGGTAGTGGCTTTTGTTTTTCAACAACATTCCTTTCTTCTGTTGGTTGGGATTGCTAAATTGTCGTTCGATTGGCTACCTCTAGATTTATTGTACCCTCCTCTATTGTCATCTCAAGGCCAGCATTCTCAGTCTCTGTTGCCTTGTCTTCTTCGCTTTCATCAGGAGTTTGGCTATCCTCCTGCACCAAATCTCTTTTAGTAATAAAGGTAAAAACCTGGCTTCCTCCTTGCGCAGCCAGTTGTGTGTCCTAAGACTTCTTAGTAAAAGTATTGCTACCACCTTGCACAGTAGTCTGTTCCACACCACCTTCTACAATATTGCTATCACCTAATACAACAACTTGTAGAACATAAGCACTTAAAACATTGATAATAGCAACATCATTTCCCCCTTGCTCAGTGACGGGCTGGACAGTTAGAATGTCAGGACTTCTTTCTCCTTGCGTAGGAGTCTGCTGGATCATTGATTTTCCTTCTCTCCTTGGCATCACATCTTGTAAATCCCTGAATACACCTTTCCTTTGAATTTTGTCAAATTCAGCATCTGACAGAGCATATGGATTCACAATCCTTTCCTCGGAATCACTAACCTTTGTTTTGCCCTTGGCGATCCGTGCCTTCTCAACATCCTTCTTGGTGATGCGTCCAGGTTGCTCTCCGACCTTGACTTTGGCCTTGTGCTCTTCATATGCAGCTTTGACTTGCTCAAAGTTTGCATCCCTTTGATAAAAAAGCATCTACAACTTTGCCTTGTCAAATTCCTTCTATTTTCGTGCCTTCTTCAAGGCTTTCTCTTGTTGCCTCTTCTTTCATGCTTCCTTCTCTTCTGCAGAGAAATTGAGCTTCCTCTTCGTTTCTTTGGAAGCTAGCTCGACAGGGATCTCGTCTATATTCTTGGCAACATAAGAAATTTGTAGAGATGTGTCTACTATCGGGATAGAAACCTGAACAGTTGTTACGTTGAAGCAATCATTCTTTCCTTTCTTTGTAGCTTGTCTTTGATCATCTGCGGGATTTCTTTTCTTCTGCTGAGGTCTCTTTTGCATTCTCGTTCTCTTCACAATAGTTAGCATTGGGGGTTCTAGTTGGGTGATATCTTGGAGGCTTTCAAACTCCATGAATAGGGCACTAGTTTTGCCTTCTTCCTTTCCACTTCAATTTCCTCCTCAGTTAGTGGAATAACAGTATGTAGAATAAGTTCTCCTTGGTAAGGCTCTTCTGCATCGGAGACCTGTTCTTTAGGATCAACATTGCTCTTCCTTCCTGGAATGAATGGCTCCCTGATGTTCTTGGGTTCTGGTTGCTTCCTCATAGGTGGCATATAATGAGTGGGCTGAAAATCTTCTCCGAGGCAGCAGTTCCCTTCATGTATGATGCCCTCAAGAAAATGACTTATCTTGAGTCCAAATCCCACATCCTGGGTGAAGGTATGCACTGTCTTGATATTCTTATTCTTGTACACGTGAGCCAGCCCCTTGGTGTAGATGAACATTGCCCAATTCCCACGGACTTGGTCATCAATTGCCATCATCACCGCAAACTTCATGTCAATCAATTCTGAAAGATAGAAAACTTCTCCTACCAGCATCCATATAACAATTTGTGCAAGGCTCTTCATGGCTTCTTCCAGCTATCTCAATGACGTAGCCAGCTTGGAAAGTAGGTGTTCCTTTTACTTGGAGTGTATGCTGGCTTCCTTGCAATCTCAGCAGATTGCTTAGCCATACTGGGATGTATATGAACCTTCCTAGAAGGTGGAACAGTCTGCTGGGTTTCATATATTGACTTTGCTGACTTCCTCTCAGCGGATGTACCTTTGCTTAGTCTCTGGTTATTGGTCAGCTAGGGATTCGTAGTCTGCCAACATTTTTGTTGAGCAATCGTCGCTAATTTAGTTTGCTGAACCTTCCCGGTTGCTAGAAAAAATAATTTCGTAGTCCCCTTTTTGTAGGATTTGAGTCTACGATGGACAACATGAGTTGCCATTAATTAAATTCTGGCCAATGATCGTTCTTAGGATACCAGGAACAAATTTCAATTAATTAATCATGCCATTTTATGCATGCTCCTACAATATTATTTGCAGAGGATGGATTAGAGAATACCTGATTTCACTGTTTGATCTACAGATCTAGATCGGAGCCAATAACGATGAAATAACCTTAGACCTAAGATAGAACGCCGGCGATGGATAGTTGTTCCTACAGATATGATCTTCTGATCTGTTCCCTTGCTCCTTGGAAATCTGGTGAGGATTATCTACCAAGTTGAATCCGAGATCCGGAGAAATCGATCAGTTTCTCCCTCAGATAGCTGTCGCCACTCTCTCTCAATTTTCAATACTGAATTGTCTTGTTGATCTGATAGAGAGAAGACCTTTATATAGTGTTAGGGTTTTGAGAAACCCTAACCCTAATGGGCTGTGAGCAGTTAATGGGCCAGACCAGGGACCAGATGCAAATAATAAAGTGGGCCCTCTTCATTAATTAATCCTTCCTTGTTGAACCCATAACATAATTAATTAATAAAACATTGTTTTAACCTTCACCACGGTAACAATGCTGAATCGCCCCTTTATTGCCACGTTATTAGGAACGGGTTGCACCAAACTAACATGATTCACATATTTAAGGTTTTAGACATTCATTAATTAATTTTGCTTATGACAATCAGCCACAATTAATTAATCTCTTATTTCCTGAGTAATACCACTCACTCCTTTTCACTTATGCCTGAATTAAATAATTCAACCTGAGGGTTTAGCATAATGAACCTTGTGAGCTCCTCAAGGAATGTCACCATCCTGAAACGGATATGCTTACCTAAACGTCCAGACTAAGCAGGCCACACACAAATTGCCAACACCCAAAATACGAGTATAAGAGTATATGTAAGACTCGCCACCATGGTAAATCAAAGTGCGGTCAATCTGTGTGTGCCCCTTATCCTTCAGTTAGGTTTAAGATCATAGGAAGTATGTTATGGATCTGGCTCATTCATATGTCAATGAGAATGGCACATCCCACTGTTAATCCCATCAATACATAACTATGTACCGACACATCAAGTAGCTAGGATAAGTCCACTTATGAACCGATGTGCCGCAGCTTAGACCGACAGCCTATTCAGGGACTGTCTCAGCTGTGATACCGTTTATATCTCGCTAGGTCAAACGACTCATATGATTCTCTGTGATCTCCTACACACTATATGGTCATCCCTATAGGCGAGATAATAGGATATTATGGTTCGTTGTATGTTTGTTTCTCAGATAGCGAGCATTGTTGTGGCAACACATATATGAAGACCAGTGTACAAAACACTTAATCATATATGCTTTCATTATATAATCCCAACAATCTCCCACTTATACTTAAAGCATAATACCATTGCTTTATCAAAGTATTAAGTGTGTCTATACTGTCAATCACTTCCACTGCATTCACGTCACCTCTTATCATGATTTCTCGTATGATGTGAAAAACTCAGCCTTCATACCGGAATCCGCAACACACTTCTGTGTTAGATTCCCATAACTCCTCCTCCAAGGCCAACACATAGTTAGAGGTCGATTTCCTTTCCTTATGATCCTACTGGATATCCGATGCCATTCAACTCACACGGCACATTCACTAACCAATTTGCCTATCCAGAGTTGACCTGATATCTGTTTAACATGCTTATAGCAGTACAGATATCTAACTTCGTTCATTTACAATATATAAAGATAACATTCTTTCTTGCTATGAACGACTCACCACAGAATCAATTTAAGCGACTTGAGATACCTGAACATCATTTTCTTGTGACCACACAAGACTTTAATTCAAAAGATGTTCCAAGATCTCATAAGTCCTACTTTTCAAACTGTTCGGATAGCCATCTTTTATGCCTGACAGTATCTCCACACTGTTTCCGAATGTGAAAATACCATCTACATAATGTGCAAGGAAAACCAAGCTTCCGCTGACACATAACTAGTACATGAAACTCTTATTCTCGATAGACAATATCGAAGTGTCTGTTACATGACCTTGAAGCTCCTTTAAGTTCACACTTGAACTTCATTGGCTTCCAGACATGATGCTTTTCACCGCACATAACTTATCTGGTTATTGCATATAGATGTCGTCACCTTTTATCAAGGTACCCGTTTATAAAATACGGATGACGTCATCTATCTTCCAGATATTTAGATTCATATGTGTTGTTATGGTTAAAAGAATTCGAATGGGTTTAACAATTGCAACCAGTGAGAAAGTCATGTTGTGAAACATACTTTACTCACTAACCTAGACATTCGAATATACTAGGTTACCATTCGAGCACTTTTCTTGTATATCAATCAGTTTCTTATAGCTAATAAGCTATTTGGCAATCACTGATCCTGATATACAACCATAACTTTTACTGATTCATTTCTGAATCCATGACTTAACGTCATTAAACTGCATCGTTTATCTTAACAGCTTCGTTGCGCTTTAAGGGATGAGTACGACTTTGTTCGTTATGCTGGGAACAAGTCCAGAGACTGTTTGCACGAACCAGTACCATTAAGCCTGTTAAGGCAACCTCCCACTGCAACGATGCTCCTTTTACGTTGTCAGTTAATGGTGCATAAATTTGTGGTTTACCACCTTACACAGGTGATCGTGCAATTGGTACCATACCTTCCAAGGTATGCTCAATATGCCACAGGGTATTTCCTGATGGATTTGAATTGTCTTCTCTAAAACGTTAGAGAACAATCTCATATTTGGATTCAATGTTTTATCCTATACAACTTGCTTGTATCTAGAATAGACAAATCATTCAAGTTTTTCGTTTACGTGGAATAGCCAACAAAGCAGTACTAGCTTAAACCTTTCCTCCAACCAATCAGTTTCCTATATCAGCTTAACAGCCGAATTACCCATCATTGCCCTTTAGACAGTGTCAAGGTCTGCTAGGGTATATGGAACTGATTTAGAAGACACTAGATTAAGCAAACATACAATTGCTTTTGGCGCTCTTCCCAAAAACAAAAATTTGGCAAAGCTGGCATAACTTATAAACTTTTAAAGAATCTTATTTCGTTTTACCTACACTATCCCAATCGAGGAATAATAGGTATAGTTAACTGGGATGCAATGCCTTTGCTCTGCCAGATACTGTAAAACCCCATCACTTAAGATATACTATTATGAATGAACCATAATGTTTTTACGGTCTTGTTTAACTTATTCTCTACCTTAGTCTTGAACGCTCTTGATTAAAGAAAGAGACTAAGACTTGTAGTGAACTAGATAAACATATCCAAATCTTAAATGATTACAGTATCAATGCCTGTTAAGGCAACTGCGGAAGTAGACTCAAACCAACAAACCAGAGCAAACACGAAATAATCTATAGAGATACAATTGCCTATTAAAGGCCTGGTTACTATCTTATACCTCCAAGTAGTTGTCATAAGTACCATTCTTAGGAATACCTGGATTGAATCCATAATTCCATGAATTACTTAAAACTACTTAGACTGATGTAACATATCTCTATAGAGAATCTTTAAATTATACAGTTTATGTAATCAAGTAATGACGAGACAATCATCCATAATAGAAAACACTGTTATTCATTATGATATAAAAAACTCTATCGAATAACTGATAATCCATAACAATAGATGAAAATTGTTTATCAAAACAAAACCAATATCTCTTCATAATTTTAACATAAACTTAAAGCAAATAACTCCAACAGCTTGAGAAGATCTCTAGCATCTTCCTTGGAGTTGGTAATCCGTCATCCTCAAGCATCATCAGCTTGATTCCCCGCATAATGCAGCCAAAACATGATTAGTACTCACAGTAACCACTACTCACAAGGAGTAGAAAACTGATACTAAACATATAAATGATAACGTACCTTGTCTGTTGGTGTTAACACTTGGACAATTTGCTCTCCAGTGTCCTATCTTGCCACAGTGGTAACACTTGCCCTTTCCTTTGACTTTCCCAGCCTTTTTCTTTGGAGCAAAAACTCCACTGTTCCCACCAGCAGTTTTCTTGTTTTTGTTCCTAGCCGTTCTCTTAGTATTTGCTCGTTTAGGAGCAGCAGACCGTCTACCGGAAGAAACCAAAACTGCTTTCTCGGGTTCCATTAGGGACTGTGCTGCCATCAAGTCATTGAGTAACTCATTAAGAGTATACTTCTTCTTGTTCATCACAACATTCAACCTGAAGTTTTCAAAGGACTTGGGAAGAGAGTTTAGTATGATATCGACTTGGGCTTCCGCGTCAATACCACCACCATGCAACGTTAGTTCATCCATGAGGTGAGTCATGGCAACCACGTGTTCTCTCACTGAACTGCCTTCAGACATTTTCTTACTCACAATCTCCTTCACGAGATTGAATCTGACAGTTCTGTCCGTCTCCCCATAAGTCGCTGTTAGATTATCCATAATCTCACAGGCCTTATCATAATGCTGATGCTGCAGCTGCAGTACCTTACTCATAGTGGTCATCATATAGCATTTCACTATATTATTAGACTTGATCCACTTATTGTAAGACTGCTGCCGCTCGGCAGTAGCATCAGCAGCTGGGACTGGCGGACAAGGATCAGTAAGGACAAACTTGTGTTCTTCCGCAACAAGGATATAATCCAAATTACGTGTCCGTTCAAGGAAATTCGGACCATTGAGAGGATTTTGAGCGAGGATATTAATGAAATTATTTATAGACATATCTGAAAACAAATAAGCGAATTAAAGTAAGCACATACTGCGAACAATTGGAACAAATTTGCATAGTAACCTTTAGATAAAAACAATACAATTTGTTTCCTCCAATTGCCAAGCTAATTCACTGCAAGCTGCCCCAGCAGACTTTTACAGCAAACGCTCAACCAGACCAAAATGATCCTTTAATTTCTTAACATGTCAGGTATCTTAAGCAAAAGAAATAAATATTGGAGATCTCAAGACCATGTTCACCTATCCGGAGCAGGGACATCTCAAAAGAGTTATACTCCAGGCAACATCTAAGCCAAAGTAACCACAAGCCTAACTCCGGACATTAAAAGGCGATTCGACATACGTACTAGACCCATGAGTCCTGCCCTTAACATCCTTTGTTATCCCACTTAGATTAATCTTAGAGACCAGTGAAAGTTGTATCAATGCAAGCAGCCCCAGCAGACGTTTGCTCAGAGGCTCCCAATTCTCATCTTAAAATAAGTGTTTTATTTGGAAACCTCATCACATTGGAACTGGTGAGGGACCTCTAACGCAAGCTACCCATGCAGACGTTTACGCTTCGAGATGCACCTCTACCAATGAGAGGTCGTATTTGTGTAGGTCTAATGATCTTGGTTAGAGAAGAACCAAAATCCAGCTTAGTATTTTAATTCTAAAGGTTTCATGCGCACACATTATTTTATGTTCCCATAAATTATGTCACACCCAAAATTCCATCATAAATTAATATTATCCCGGAATTTACAGACACAATTTAAAATATTAAATAAATCACATAAGACATGCTCAAAAATTAAATTGCAACATGCTTATAACTGTAAATAATTAAAGCAAATAATCATGCTTTCCTATTATTTATTAGTGCGCACATAATAAATCACAACAATACGAGAATAAATAAATAAACAAATAAATTCTCGTGGCCCCTCAGATGCAATTACAAATGAAATAAATTAAATCTAACTATTACAAAATTTAATTGCAATACAGATATTCAAACTGGGCCTCCGTTGGACTTGAAATTTGATTTGGAATTGCAATAACAACAATTGGGCTTCAATTAGGGTTTCAGGCCCAAAATGAGCAACCAAACCTTAATTTCAGGACAGCGGGCCGCCTCCGGGTTGACGGGCCCGAGCCACGGCCCAGGTTTGGAAACCCTAGGGTTTGAGCAAACCCTAGCCGCTGCAGCCCCTTTAGCCGCCGCGAGCCGCTTTTCCCGCGCCACCACTGCCGGAGTTCGCCCCAGCAATCGCCACCAGCCACATCGCTTGTCGTCGGCCACCACGCTTGTCGTCGGCCACAGACTAGCCACGCTCGCCGGAAATGCAAGCAACATCAATCGCCGGCCAGAGTCGCGCAGCAGCAATGAACGCAGCAGAGCTGTGCTGCTTTGCACCACCGCGCACGGCGCTGCCTCTGCGCTCAACCGCCATCGTCGGATCCCGCGCCACCTGCGCCGTGGAGTCGCCATTTCTGGCGATTGGAAGTTCGCCCGACGCAGCAGCCAGGCTGCGCAGTAGCCTTCCCCATCGCGGACAGGCACTGCAACTGCGGTGCGCCCCTATCGCCACTGCCCACCGCCGCACGCAGGAGGCGCGCGGCCCTGCCTTGCCCGACGCGCGACAACCACTGCCTGCCTGTCGCCCTGCCTCCGGCGCTGGAAGGAACGCACGCAGCAGCAGAACAGATTAGGTACGGCCTAGCCACGCTGGGAACTAGGGTTCCGCCACAGCGCCGCCACCCTCCGCCGTCGTGGTCGCCGCCGCCGCCGGTCATCTGTTGCTGGACTGAACTGATGCTGAAACTGTCGCGTTCTTCGTTCTTTGCTTCTCGTTCTTCCTCCGGATCACAATTCTCCAATTTTTACAGATTTGAATAAAATAAAGAATATACAAAAAATAGATCTAAATCTATTACATTAATTTCCCTATTAAATGTAACCACGGATTTTCTCGTGGTGAAAAACAGATCCAAAAACAAGAAGGCCGCGAGAACAAAAACATCCACGACAATTTAAATCCATCCATGAACATACATATTTTTTTAATCTCAATTTATCCAAGATAGAGCCTAAGAACATAAACCTGGCTTTGATACCAATTGTAGGGTTTGAGTCTACGATGGACAACATGAGTTGCCATTAATTAAATTCTTGCTAAGGATCGTTCTTAGGATACCAGGAACAAATTTCAATTAAATAAATCATGCGATCTTATGCATGCTCCTACAATATTGATTGCAGAGGATGGATTAGAGAATTCCTGATTTCATCGTTTGATCTACAGATCTAGATCGGAGCCAATAACGATGAAATAACCTTAGATCTAAGATAGAACGCCGGCGATGGAGAGTTGTTCCTACAAATCTGATCTTCTGATCTGTTCCCTTGCTCCTTGGAAATCTGGTGAGGATTATCTACCAAGTTGAATCCGAGATTCGGAGAAATCGATCAGTTTCTCCCTCAGATAGCCGCCGCCACTCTCTCTCAATTTTCAATACTGAGTTGTCTTGTTGATCTGATAGAGAGAAGGCCTTTATATAGTGTTAGGGTTTTGAGAAACCCTAACCCTAATGGGCTGTGAGCAGTTAATGGGCCAGACCAGGGACCGGATGCAAATAATAAAGCGGGCCCTCTTTATTAATTAATCCTTCCTTGTTCAACCCAAAACATAATTAATTAATAAAACATTGTTTTAACCTTCACCACGGTAACAATGCTGACTCGCCCCTTTATTACCACGTTATTAGGAACGGGTTGCACCAAACTAACACAATCCATATATTTAAGGTTTTAGACATTCATTAATTAATTTGGCTTATGACAATCAGCCACAATTAATTAATCTCTTAATTCCTGAGTAATACCACTCACTCATTTTCACTTATGCCTGAATTAAATAATTCAACCTGCAGGGTTTAGCAAAATGAACCTTGTGAGCTCCTCAGGGAATGTCACCATCCTGAAACGGATATGCTTACCTAAACGTCCAGACTAAGCAGGCCACACACAAATTTCCAACACCCAAAATACAAGTATAAGAGTACATGTAAGACTCGCCACCATGGTAAATCAAAATGCGGTCAATCTGTGTGTGCCCCTTATCCTTCAGTTAGGTTTAAGATCATAGGAAGTATGTTAGGGATCTGGCTCATTCATATATCAATGAGAATGGCACATCCCACTGTTGATCCCATCAATACATAACTATGTACCGACACATCAAGTAGCTAGGATAAGCCCACTTATGAACCGATGTGCCGCAGCTTAGACCGACAGCCTATCCAGGGACTGTCTCAGCTGTGATACCGTTTATATCTCGCTTGGTCAAACGACTCATATGATCCTCTGTGATCTCCTACACACCATATGGTCATCCCTATAGGTGAGATAATAGGATATTATGGTTCGTTGTATGTTTGTCTCTCAGACAGCGAGCATTGTTGTGGCAACACATATATGAAGACCAGTGTACAAAACACTTAATCATATATGCTTTCATTATATAATCCCAACACTTTTGTCTTTCCTAGTAGTTTGCTGAACCTTCCCGAATGCTAGAAAAAGATAATTTTCTTTGATCGAGCAGATTCAGTATTGCAGGATTCTCATTTCTCATAACCAATTCCAGCAAGATTATTTGTGCTCCTTTGAACACTCAAAATCTCATCTAAATCTCTCATGCTTTTAGAAAATTTACATTGACAAGGATTTTTCACGGGCTTTTTGCTTTTCAAAACTTCATTCTCTTGTTTAAACAGTAAAAAATTTTACCAATTGAGGATAATTCAGTTTTAAGTTTCGAAAGTTCCTCGTCTGCTGACCTAGATTTTTCAATCTCAGTGGTCAAGGTAGAAAACTGAGATTTCAGCGAGGAGTTTTCTTGTATTTAAGCATCTTTTAATGCAGGAAACTTAGAAAATTCTTTCAAAGGACGTTCTACAATTACATCTCCTGATTCTGAGAAACATGAATCAGAAGTATCTTACATGTTATCTGATGTAGATGTAGTAGACATAACAAAATTTATCACCTAGTTTCTTGTGATGACTAGGGCTAATTCTGCTACCTTCTCTTCATCAGCTTCCGCATCTTCATTGATGTTGGCCATAAGTGCCATGAGGACTCCTCTTCATCTTCTAATGAGTATCTTTTGTCATCGTGATCTGGGATGTCTGGTATTTTTGTTCTAGTCATTAGGGCTTTGGTAATAGCCTTTTACGCATATTTGTAAAAGAGCTTTCTTGGCCTCTCCCTTTCATCTGGGTACACTTGAGGGCACTCGAACTTTAGATGATCTGGGGAGTTGCAATCATAACACGTTCTCGGCGTCTTCCTTGCTGTACAACTATTTACTGGCTGATTTTGTTGAGGTTCTTCATTTTTGCCTTTAGCCTTCACCAGCAGCTTCTGTAACCTTTTCATTTGCTCCTCTAGCTCGCAGACTGTGTAATATGTGTCTTTAGCTTGAGATCCACTGGTTGATGCGATCTCCTTTGTTGAGTTGGATAATGCTTGACGATCTGCATAGAATGGCTTCTTTATTTTCCAATTTTGTACGTCTCTTTTTACGAATAATGTTTCATCCTTGGGGTGATCTTTAATGGATACCGCAGCTCGTACAACTTCACTCATGTTAATCTGCTTGATGTCCCATTCATGTTCTTGAAGCTATGCGAATACTTCTTTTATACTCATGGTTGATAGATCTTTCTGTTGGAATTGTATACATAAAAGCATTATGATTGGTATATTTGGAAA
>JAPKLW010002069.1:2741-120585 GCA_026898455.1 Plectranthus barbatus
TAGATTAAAAGAAGGACCGAGAGGTGAATTGAGATCTAGGTTTATAGCATAGGAATTAATTAGATAATTATTGAGATTGATTAATTTGGTGTTCTTGAGACCGAGAGGAGATAGTCACTAATTAATAATCTAGGATTTAATTACCTGACCAAGGAATTTATTCCACAAAAATCTATATTTTTCCCATTGCTGAGTTGATTGATATTGCATGTTGATGATTAGAATATCTGCCCTAGGATCTGTGCTCTCTTTAATTGTTTTCAAAACCCTTTTATTTTCTGCATTGTCATCTTTAATTTTCAAAACAAAACCCCTTTTTCAAATTCCTCAAACTTCTATGTTCTAAGAAGTATAGCTAGTACTTTGGATTTTTTGTTGCACAGTCCCTGTGGGATCGACAACCTTAGGGTGTAAAAATTTATTTGGCTAACCGCTAAACTGCAGTTATCACGGTGTGATGGTGCTTATAAGAAAATGAGGGTGGTTATAAAAAACAATGAAAATGAATGATGATGAATAAAAATGCATGTTTTGTGCCGAAAAAAATGTGTTGGGGTTGTTTTATGATGGGTTTTGTATACAAAAAGCATTTATTTACAATGAGTATGCAACGGTTTATTTCTCCTATCTGTCAAATAAACTTACATGTATGTAACTATGGTATCCTCTTGTCTCACCGATAGGAACGATCAGACGGCGTGTAATAGATTGTAGAAGACAGTATGATCACTTGACCTAGTGAGACATAAACCTGATCATAGCTGAGACAGTGTATGAGGATATGTCTATCCGGATGGCTGCGGCATTGTCGGAATAAGTAGTCTGTCTTGGTTACTTGATATGCTGATACGCAAGGGTGGCATATTGATGGGCCACAGTGAGATGTATTCGACTGTCTGACATCAGCGAATACAAGATCTCGTTCGTGATTGAGTCCAAACCATAACGAAGGTTCAGGGGTTTGCACGGATTGACTGTTGCTTTGACTTGCCATGGTGGAGAGCCTAAGTAACGTACTCGTATATCCGCATCTTGGGTAACAGCAGTTCGTGCAGTACAGCCTGAGACTTGGTTTAGGTAACCATATCCGAGTAATAGGATGGGGACATTCCCTGAGGAGCTCAATGACATTCATCATGCCAAAGTCCTGCAGGCTGATTAAGTTCAGGCACGAGTGATAAGGATTGAGTGGTACTACTCAGGAACAATAAGATATTAATGATAAACACTCATTTTGTGCATTCTACTGATATGAATCTGCTCACTTTTGACCTTAGATTAGATCATTACGTGGTGTTCTCATCCACTATTTATATTCTTTTGGAAAATTTTACTTTTGGTTTGGTTTTGGGTTGTTTATGCAGGTTTCACGCACAATTGAGCCATTTACAGGATATGACTGAGAACCATGGAGACAATCGATGTTCTTTTGCATCAGGAAGAGGAAGAAGTGAGAAAAGACCGAACCCAAATACGTTTTAGGCAAAAAATTCAATGGAAACTCGTACCTAAAGCAGTTGATGTTCAAAGAATCAGTCGCGAATTCCTCCACACATTTAATTAAAGCTAATGGAGCATAGAAAAATATAGATCTTTGAGTTATCTTTCCAATGCAACTGGAATCGGGTCAATCGAAGTTCGGGAGCGAAAGTTATAGCCAAAACCGTGAGACTGCGCAGAAGGGGCGAGGTTCGTGACAGGAACAGCGACTCAAATACATAAACGGCGGTCGCCATTCATGCATTCCGGTCGCCGATCATGAAAATTCTAGGCTTTTCGCACAGCACACGGATGGCAACCCGAGCACACGCTCGGCGGTCGCCATCGACGCATTTTGGGTCGCCGATCGTGACTTTTTGGGTGAAAATTGATCCAAATCCCATATCTTTTTGGGTTTGAACAAGATAAGTATAAATAGAGGCTTCCAAGACTCAAAAAGGTTCCTTCAGTTATTTTTGTGCATCGCTTAGTGAGAGAATGAAGCAAAGTTTGAAGATTGAAGACTTGGGATTGAAGAATACTGGTTTTTGGTTTCATGTTTTCTATATTCTTGTATCTTCTTTTCTCTGTATTTATGGAATTTAGCATGATTGGCTAAATCCCTTTGTGGATTCTAAAGTTTGAAACTTGTTGAATAATCATTCCATTGTTTATATGATTTAATTTTCCCTTTCCACTGATGTTTTAATTATATCTGAGGTTTTATTTAATTACGAGATAATGGCCATTGATTGTAATTCGAATTCGTAATTTTTGAACCGAGAGGTCTAGGTTATTGATTAAGATGCAGAATAATTAGATTTGATAGGTCAATTGTCCGAGAGGAATTTGAACTGTTAGAGGGTTTTGAAATCTAAGGTTTTATCAAGAGTAAAAGTCCTTTTGCGCATCCGAGAGGAGTCACTAGGTCGTTTATTTCCATGTTATGGTTGAGAGTCTGAGAGGGTCGCCTGATAACAATTATGAGATTAACTCATATCTTTGGAAATTAAATTAGAATTGGATTGTATAAATGATTGTTTGATAGTTCTTCAAAGTGGATTACCCTGGAATCCTAGCTTCTCTTATTTTCTCCACTTTCATAATTTAATTGTTTATTTCAATTATTGCTCAGTTTTAAATAAACCCAAACTCTTTATTCGGATCGTCTAAATAGTAATAAAATAACTACGCTTTAGTGCTTGAGTGTATTTTGAGCCTGCAATCTTCGTGTTCGATAAATTATTACTTGCCCTCTGCAGTGGTCTGTACTTGCAGTAATAGAGTGTTACAAAACATGCTATCAATTAATTAATTGTAGATAGAGCTTTTCAGAAGCTCCGATTAATTAATGAATGTCTAGTAACCTTAAATATGGGGATTCTCAATAAATGCAGCCCGTTCCCATAACGTGGTAATAAAGGGGTAGGTCAGTACTAATTATATGATGAAAATGAATTAATATTAATTAATTAATTGTGTCCTGGTTGTGGACATGTGAATTAATTAATTTATAGACCCACTTTATTATTTGCATTAGGTCCCAGGTCTGGCCCAAAGTAAATATGCTGAATTGAGCCCAGCAGCCCATTAGGGTTAAAACCCTGGGTCTATAAATAGACAGCTCTCTCTCACAAGTTGTAACACAATTCAAATTAGTGAAACCCTAAGAGAGAGAGAGAGAGGGGCGGCGGCTACTCAGTGCAGACGGAGGAGAATTTTGATTCTGGCCTTGCACAACTATAGATCTGTGGAATCCTCACCAGTAGCAGATCTGAACAACATTGGGATACAGACAGCCCTGAAGATCTAATCTGGAGAACAGATTCCTCTTCTTCCCTTTTTCTTTAATTAAATCTTGAAATTAGAATTTGTCTAAGACTACGGAATTAAGGTAATCTCTATTATCCACGCATTAAATTTATAGGAGCATGTTAGGGTTTTGTGAATTGATATTGTGAACAATAAACCACAAATCGATCCAGCTTATTTCGATTTTGTGATTCAGTTCACAGATAAATCTTTACAATCGGTATCAGAGCGAGGTTTCTGATTTATGGCTCTATTGTTCATAATAAATTCATTGATGCATGTATGAATTTTATTTTGTCGTGGATGGTTTTTGTTCCTCGTGGCAACACGTTTGATTCAGCCTGCGGTGGTTTATCTGTGTAGGGTTGAATCTGTTTTGTAAAATTACGAGAAAAATCCGTGATTACATTAGATTTGATAGAAAATTGTAATAGAATAGATTTTGTAATTTTTTATTCAAATCTGTAATTGGACGGGTCAGGACGAAGAACAAAGACTGGGCCAACGGACGAGGGCGGCAAGAGGCCGCACGCGACAGGCCGCAGTCATAGGCGGCGATGCACGCGGGTACATGGTAGCGGGCCGTGGTAGCAGGCGGTGATGCGCGCGGCGCGCATGGCGGCGGGCGACAGTTGCGGGTGGCGATGCGCACAGGCGTATGGCAGCAGAGGCCATCGGCGCAGGGCGCGCACGCGTCATGGCAGCGGCGGCTAGGTGGCGGCGATGGCGTGTCTGTCGTCGGCGGGGGCTGGTCCTATCGCGGTGGTTCGTGTTTTGGCGGTTGGCCCAATTCGATGTAAATCCCTAGGGTTTGCATTAGGGTTTGGGGCCAATCATCAAATCACAAAACCCTAAATCCCAAAAGATTTGGTGGCTTAAGATTTAGAGGCCTCGGAAGATTTGGATTTATCCAAATAAATTCAAATTTCAAATTGTAATAGATAGGATTTTATTTCCTATTTTGTGGGGCCACGAGGAATTTTTGTTTACCTTAATTGTCCTCGTATGATATGTGATTTATTATGTGTTCATTTAAGCATGTGTAGATAATAGGAAAAACATAATTTACTGCTTTTACTCCCTCCGTCCCATGGGAATTGTCCCCATGGGATTCGGCACTATAACCAATGTAGTAGAGATAGATAAAATTTATATTTTATTAGTGAGTGTGTATTAATTTTTCATTTTAGGTAAGGGGACAATTCGTGTGGGACGGAGGGAGTATTATTTACAGCTTTCCAAGCATGCTTATGTGATTAATTTCTTGTCTGATTATATTTTGGGAATTTTTGGGCTTGTTTAATTACATGCAAAAATTTTGGAAAATATGATAACAAAGAAATTATCTGTGCGCATATAAGAAACCTTTTTGAAAGAAAAATACTAATCGGATTTTTTTTTAAAAAAATTAATAGATCTCCACATAGCGGTCCTAGGCTGTAAGTGTATCTGTCGCTCTAGTAAACGTCTACGAGTGTAGCTTGCTAGTTCTTGGAGGTGCAAGAGTACAATTATTGGGATTTCTAGACAAACAATTTAAATCATGTGAATAGTGGGAGGGTTTTGCATAAACGTCTACGAGTGTAGCTTGCGTAGATGTCTTTCATAAGTATTCTAGGATTGCTTTAATTATAGATAACAAAAGCTTTAAGGGCTATGCGGTATGGTTACGTGCCATGCTAAACTGTCTCTTTTGGCTAGAGTTAAATTTGTGGTTAATTTCTTAGAAGCATCTTAGGATATAATGCAGTTGTTGCTTCCCTGTCCTTGAGAGATAGCTTGGTCTAAGATTTTCACTAATTATTAATTTCTAGTGTCGAAAGGTTCCTCACATGATAGTGAAATTAAAGAATTGGGGCTTAAAACCCGCAGTTCTGGTTGAGGGTGACATCGTAAACATCTACGAGTGTAGCTTGGGTGGGAACTCTTGGGCAATTAGTGGAAAACATATGTATTTGATTTATGAAAAGGTTTTCAATGCATTTGTTTTTGAAGTTCTGCATGTATGTTCTTATTTAAGATTCTTTTTTGTTTCAGATATGTCTATATCTAATGTCATCAATATTATCGCACAAAATTCCTTATCTGGTCCAAACTTCCTGGAATGGAAGCGCAATCTTGAATACATCCTGGTAGGAGAAGAACATATGTTCGTTCTGCAAGTACTTCGTCCTATAGTGCCCACTGGCGAGTCCTCTCAAGAGGAAGTAGACTATTATAACAAGTGGGAGAAATCGAACAATGTAGTCAAGTGCTACATGATGACCACTATGTCAAAAGTCTTACAGCAGCAACATCAGCACCATAGGGATGCCTATGACATTATGGCCAGTTTGACGGCGACCTATGGGGAAACTAATAGAGCTGTCAGATTTAATCTCATGAGGGATATCGTGAGTAGAAAAATGACTGATGGCAGCTCGTGAGAGAGAATGTAGTTTCCATGACTCACCTCATAGATGAGCTAACTGTGCATGGTGGAGGTATCGACGCTGAGGCCAAGGTCGATATCATACTGAACTCTCTACCCAAGTCCTTTGAGAGTTTTAGGCTGAATGTTGTCATGAACAAGAAAGAGTATACTCTTAACGAGTTGCTTAATGACTTGATGACAGCGGAATCAGTGATGAACCCTTAGAAGGTTGCCTTAGCCACTTCTAGTAATCTCTCTGCTGTACTGAAAGGCATGAAGCGGAAAAAGGGGATTAAGAAGTGGGCTAAGAAGATACCTGTGAAGGATGGTGGGGCTGTGAAAAAGCCTAAAGTGGCGACTGAAAGGGACAGGTGCTTCAGGTGTGGTAAGAAAGGACATTGGAGGAAAGATTGTCAGGCCAACAAAGCTAGACAAGGTATGCCATTTGCATGTATGACTGTTAGCATGATTAGAGTCTATTGTTGCTCTTCCTAGAGCTGTAAGCAATGACTTGTTGATCATGTTGTTGTACTTTGCAGGGGACCGTGCCGACAATGCTGGTGAATAATGGCCAAAAGATACCAAGCTGGATGAAGGCAACGTTTTATGACGGAGCTTCAAGGAGTTTTCTTTTCTTTATGTTTTGATGGATTAAGTACATTTTGAGAATTTCTTTTGTGGGCCATGTTTTTGGCAGGACAAATGTTTTTTTTCAACTTCGCAATGGATATTTTGTTATTTCTATCATTGGTAATAACGATGTTGTCCATTTTGGGATGTTGATTTATTCTCTTTATACTGCTTTATCAGATACTTCCTTTTATATTGCATGTAACTCATCCGAAATTGACAATCCTAGAAAGAGAAAACAAACTTCTTCTGAAAAGGATCTTACATATCTCTGGCACTTGAGACTGGGTCACATCAGCTTGAAGCGGATTCAGCAACTTGCAGATGATGGTACATTAGACTTAGTCTGGGTTGTACCTTATCAAGTCTGTGTATCCTGCATCGAGGGCAAGATGTCAACTAGGCCTTTTAAGGCTAGTCAGTCTCTAGCAGAAGAAGTGTTGGAATTGATCCATTCTGACTTATGTGGATCCATGTCCACGCAGGCTCGTGGAGGGTACGAGTACTTCGTCACTTTCATTGATGATTACTGAAGGTATGGATACGTTTACCTGCTTCGCTACAAGTCTGAGTGGTTTGAGAAATTCAAAGAGTTCAAGGCTGAGGTAGAAAAGAAGGTCGGGAAAACTATCAAGTCACTGCGATCTGACCGCGGTGGTGAATACCTCGGTAACGAGTTCCTGCAGTATTTGTTAGATAACAGGATTACATCCCAATGGACTGCACCAGGTACTCCCCAACAAAATGGTGTAGCTGTAAGAATAAATATGACTCTTCTAGATATGATAAGATCAATGATGAGTTATGCAAACTTACCTATTTCGTTTTGGGGCTACGCATTGGAAACAGCCGCTTACGTGTTAAATGTGGTGCCTTCTAAATCAGTTCCTAAGATGCCTTCTGAGCTCTTCCTTGGTCGCAAACCAAGTTTGTGCAAGTTTTGAGTATGGGGCTGTCCAGCACACGTACTGTCGAAGGAACCTGATAAGTTAGAAAGTAGGTCAAAGGTAATGTTGTTTATAGGGTATCCCAGGAAAACGAAAGATAGTTACTTTTACTGTCCTGAGAGTCAGAGAATTGTTGTTAGCACCAACGCTAGATTCTTGGAGGACGAGTATGAGAGGAACCACTAGTCAAGGAGTGATATCGTTCTTCATGAAATTGAAAACGAGAATGCAATTCCAAGGGAAGGGGAACGTGCAAATGTGGGTGCACCTATGAGAGGTTCAACACCACAGACACGTTCTTCAGTACAAGGTGCAGAACCACAAGTTACTGCACCTACTACTAACACGGCACCGATGCCTCATCGTAGTAGGAGATTTATTTTCTAGCCGGAAAGGTACATGTTCGTGGGTGAGTCTTCGGATTTGAGCCCGGAAGACGGACATGAGGACTCTGACCCACAGACTTATGAAGAGGCAGTGCAAGACAAGGATGTTGATAAATGGCGTGTCGCCATGGATTCTGAAATTGAATCTATAATTGCTATGGATGTGTACCAGAAAACTGAATTGTCGGATGGCTTTAGGGCCATAGGGTGCAAATGGGTATACAAGAGAAAGAAAGGGGTGGATAGAGAAATCACGACTTTTAAAGCCAGGCTGGTGGCAAAGGGTTATAGTCAGAAAGAGGGCATTGACTATGACGAAACCTTTTTCACCCGTAGCCATGCTCAAGTCCATTCGGATACTCCTTGCCATAGCTGTGCATATGGACCTTGAGATTTGGCAGATGGATGTCAAAACTGCTTTTCTAAACGGTTACCTTGAAGAAGGTAGGGACATCCATATACGGCAACCTGAGGGCTACGTGCGCAAGGGCGAAGATCATCTTGTCTGGAAGCTTAAGAAGTCCTTGAATGGACTTAAGCAAGCTTCAAGGTCGTGGAAGTTACGTTTCAATGATGTGATTAAATCCTATGGATTTTCACAGTTGGAAAAGGAAAATTGTGTTTACCGACTTTGTGTCAGTAGGAGCGTGGTTTTCCTTGCACTATACGTTGATGACATACTCCTATTTGGAAACTACAAGGGAGTGATGTCGGAAATCAAGTGTTGGTTATCCGAACAGTTCCAAATGAAGGATTTGGGAGAAGCTGGCTATATCTTTGGGATTAAGGTCTTACGAGATCGTAAGAGAAGGATGTTGAGCTTATCCCAGGCATCCTATGTGGATACTGTGATAGACCGGTTCAGTATGCAACTCACCAAGAAAGGATTGCTATCTTTCAGACATGGCATTCGTCTTTCTAGTGGGCAGTGTCCTGAGACACAGTGGGAGAAAGATGAGATGAGTCTTGTACCATTTGCTTCAGCGGTGGGTAGCCTCATTTATGCGATGCTGTGTACTAGGCCAAAAATCTGTTATGTCGTTGGCATGGTATCAAGATATCAGTCTAACCCTGGACAGGCGCATTGGACTGCGGTAAAGCACATCCTCAAATATTTGAAGAGAACTAAGAATTATTGCCTAGTTTATCAAAGTGAGGATTTGTGCCCTGTGGGTTATACAGACTCAGATTTCCAAGGGGACAAGGATGAGAAGAAATTGACCTCGGGATATGTGTTTACCTTGGGAGGTGGAGCTGTATCTTGGAGGAGCTCAAAGCAGAAATGCCTTGCTGACTCCACCATGGAGACAGAATATGTCGCCGCCTCCGAAGCCTCGAAAGAGGGGGTATGGCTTAGGAACTACCTTTTGGAGTTGGGCATGATTCTGAGTTTGCCAAGGAGCATCACAATTTATTGTGATAACTCTGGTGCAGTGGCGAACTCAAATGAACCGCGGTCTCACAAGGGAAGCAAACACATAGAGAGAAAGTACCATATCATACGAGAAATCGTATCAAGGGGCGATGTGCTAATCAAGAAGATTGATACTACAGACAACCTTGCTGATCCATTTACAAAGAGCTTGTCGCAGAAAGTTTACGAAAGACATATTCGTGAGCTGGGTCTGAGGTAGATGCCAACCACTGACAGTGGTTAACGATATAGCAGGCTAGATAGACGCACTGTATACTCGGTAATAGCTTAGTTATGCTTTGAGTATAAGTGGGAGATTGATGGGTTTTGTATACAGAAAGCATTTATTACAATGAGTATATAACGGTTTATTTCTCCTATCTGTCAAACAAACTTACATGTATGTAACAATAGTATCCTCTTGTCTCACCGATAGGAACGATCGTACGGCGTGTAGTAGATCGCAGAAGACAGTATGATCACTTGACCTAATGAGACATAAACCTGATCACAGCTGAGACAGCGTACGAGGATACGTCTGTCCGGATGGCTGCGGCATTGTCGGAATAAGTAGTCTGTCTTGGTTACTTGACATGCTGATACGCAAGGGTGGCGTATTGATGGACCGCAGTGAGATGTATTTGATTGTCTGACATCAACGAATACAAGATCTCGTTCTTGATTGAGTCCAAACCCTAACGAAGGTTCAAGGGTTTGCACGGGTTGACTGTTGCTTTGACTTTCCATGGTGGAGAGCCTGAGTAATGTGCTCGTATATCTGCATCTTTGGTAACAACAGTTCGTGTAGTACTGCCTGAGACTGGGTTTAGGTATCCATATCCGAGTAATAGGACGGGGACATTCCCTGAGGAGCTCAATGACATTCATTATGCCAAAGTCCTGCAGGCTGATTAAGTTCAGGCACGAGTGATAAGGATTGAGTGGTACTACTCAGGAATAATAAGATATTAATTAATTGTAGATAGAGCTTGTCAGAAGCTCCAATTACTTAATGCATGTTCGGTAACCTTAAATATGGGGATTCTCAATTAATGCAGCCTGTTCTCATAATGTGGTAATAAAGGGGTAGGTCAGTATTAATTCTGTGGTGAAAAAGAATTAATATTAATTAATTAATTGTGTCATGGGTTGTGGACATGGAATTATTTAATTATAGGCCCACTTTATTATTTGTATTAGGTCACAGGACTGGCTCAAATAAACATGCTGAAAAAAGGCCCAATAGCCTATTAGGGATAAAACCTTGGGTCTATAAATAGACCACTCTTTCTCTAAAACCCAAGCCACTTCATATCATTCCAATCAATTTGAAACCCTAGGGAGAGAGAGAGAGAGAGGGGCGGCGCCTATAGTGGGGAGAAGAGAGATTAATCTGCTCCGGCCTACATCACAGATCTGTGAAATCCTCACTAGTAGCAGATCTGAACAGCATTGGGACACAGCTCTGAAGATCTGATCCCGAGAACAAAATTCTTCCTTCTATTTTTTTTCTTTATTTTCAATTTAATTTAGAAATTAGATTTCTAATTTTTGTTTCCGCAGATTAAATCGAATCACGTGGTTGAATTATAGTTGGATATTCAAACGCGAAAGATCGGATCAGACTCTACGGAATTACGGTAATCTCTCAATCCACAATTCGAAGAATTAAATTTATAAAAGCATGCTAGGTTTTATTGTGAATTTTGATTGTATGCAATATCCTTAAATCGATCCGGTTCAGTTGGATTTTGTGATTCGGTTCACTAGAAATCCCTACACTTGGATGATAGGAATTGATGAAATTAGGAATTTCCTTCTTGAGTTGATGATATTTGATATTTTTCTTCTCTGTCCAAAACTTCATAAGGAATGATTTTCTTGGTTGAAACTTCCCTTTTGGGGTCTTCATTGCTTCCAAATTGATGTGTAACTTGAATCCCAAGCAATTCTCGCCCAAAATATGTGAAAAAATCCCAGAATTTTGCCAAAACATTTTGCCTCGTGATAAGCTCGTATTTTGCCTCACTTATCACGTCGTTTCCTTATTGTTTTATTGCATTTACTTAAGTTTTTAGTTAATAATCGAGCATGAAGTGTTTATAGGAGATATTATGCTTGTCATGGTAATATTTTGCAGGTTTTAGGCCAAATTCAAAGGAAACCCGTACCGAAAACAGAAGATGTTCAAAAGAACAGTCACGACTTCTTCCACAGATGGAATCCGAGCTATTGGAGCATATGAATAGAAAGATCTTTGAGTTAGCTTTCCAACGCAACTGGAATCGGGTCAATCGGAGTTCGGGAGTGAAAGTTATAGCCAAAAAACCGGTGCAGACGCAGCTCGCGCAGTTTGGTCGCAGCTCACGGCGGAAATTGCTGAATTATTCCATCCACCATTCCAGAACTCCTCCAATTTGTCAAACAATGCTGCAATTCGGTGCCTAACCTTGTACATATTAGGCAAACATTGCCTATAAATAGGAGTGCTCAGCATTCCTCAAAAAGACACAAATACACCACCATTTTCGTGCAAAGTAAAAGAAGAGAGAAAGAGAGAGAGTAGCAGGGAGAGGGGTAGCAGTCACAGAAAATTGCCAGTTGCTGGAGTTTGCACCGTTGGATCGTCACGAAAATTTGACAGCCAGCTTGTGACTCCCCTTCCCTCATTCTGAACGGTGGAGATCAATTTCTGAGCACCTGAAATGGGTCTGCTCGTGGCAGACTGAGGCGACGCCGGAAACCTTACGGGCTTGATATCTTCTATCTCAATCCTTGTTTTTATTATGATTTCTATGCTTTCTTTTATTATGATTTTTCATCATGTTGTTTCTCTAGAATTTAGTATGATTGGCTAAATTTATTCATGGATTCTAGGGTTTGAAGCTTTGTTTATATTCATTCAACAATTTATGTGATTTAATGTTCCTTTTCCATTGATGTTCTAATTTATTTGGGATTTTCATTAATTGCGAAATATTGGCCATTGATTGCGATTTGATTTGATAGTTTTCGAACCGAGAGGTCTAGGTTATCAATTAAGATGCAAATAAATTAGATTTATTAGAACAATTGTCCGAGAGGAAATTGAACTTTTGAAGGGTGTTGAAATCTAAGGATTTTATCAAGAGTAAAAGTCTTTTGTATGTCCGAGAGGAATCATTTGATCTTTTATTTCCATGTTATGGTTTAGAGTCCGAGAGGATCACCTGATAACACATTTGCGATTGCTCACATTTTTGGGAATTAAATTGGGATTGAATTGCATGAAACGTTGTTTGATTAATATTCAAAGTGGATTACCCTGGAATCCTATTTTCTCATAAGTTTCTTAAAATTATTTAAGATTGTTATTTACTATTTTCTATTGCCAAGTTATTAAATTATTTAAGATTATTATTTATTATTACCAAATTACTTTTATGTTTAAAACAAATCAAAATCATTTTCCGATTTACCTAGATAGTAGTACGATATCAATGTTTTAGTGCTTGATTATATTTCGAGCCTGCAGTCCTTGAGTTCGATAATTTATTACTTGCCCTCTGCATGTGATCTGTACACTTGCAGCTATAGCGCGTTGCGAAACGCGCTATCACCTCGGTCGGGATGAACCTTACCACGGTCGAGATGGAGCTGCCTCGGTCAAGGTGGCCTTCAACTCGGTCGAAATAGAGACCATTTTTGCCACTTTCGATCCTTCTGCGCAGTCTCACAGTTTTGGCCATAACTTTTGTTCTCAAACTCCGATTGACCCGATTCCAGTTGCATTGGAAAGATAATTCAAATATATTTCCAATTATGTTCTACATTAGCTCAGATTCCAACTCTAGAAGAAGGTGTGACTGTTTCTTTGAATATCTGCTGCTTTCGGTACGGGTTCCCATTGAATTTGACCTAAAACCTGCAAAATCTTACCATGACAAGCATAATACCCTCTAATATATACTCACGCTCAATTTATTCAAGAAAACAAACTAAAATGCATAAAAGAAATAAGAAAAAAATGCGATAAGTGAGTAGAAATATGTGCTTATCAATCCCCCTAAACTTAAACACTTGATTGTCCTCAATCAACAAAAGAAAGAATCAAAAGCTCAAGCAGAAGAGTAGTGCAATGCCTCACAAGATTCATCACATTCAAACTCAAAAATCCACAAGACATCAACACTTTTGAAAGAATCAGAAAATCTGTAAACTATGGAAGACTCACATGGGAAGTGCTTCACTCATTCACTCAAGTGTTTAGGATAATTATGAGATCACACAAAAGTCATGAAAATCAAGTTCTACCATAGGCTTGCAAATAATCTAAATCTCCACTGCAATCATGTGCACACAAGTCTAAGATCATAAAGGACTTTATTTTAGGTTGTAATGTAGGCTTTTGTGAAGGGTAGGGAAATATATGGCCAAGTGACTCAAAATCAAGATCAGATCGCGACTCTCAACAAATCAAAATCACTATCTAATGATATCCACCCATCTCTTATAATTTTCAACATCAAACAAGGCTCTTTTATTATTTTTTTTCATACATCCTTTTATGCTCTAAGAATTTTAATTATACATTTGAGCTTATAAGGACTAACAAACACATAAACACATTTTTTTCTTTTTCATTTTCTATTTTTTTTTCTAGAGCCCAACCTTATCTTTTGCTTTTACCCTCCTAATAATATCTTATCCTTGCTTTAAACAAATCCCAACCCACTCTCATAGACAAGAGTTGATTCCCCTATTTATTCCCAACTCAAAGATAAGGAATGAGAATGTCATAGGCTCAAAAGGGCTGACTAGGGATAACATTTAATTAGGACAGTGTATGAGAAAATACACTAACAAAGATGACCTAAAATCACTTCCTAAACCTGTGCACACTAGCAGTCTTGAAAAAGAACAGAGCAAGTTCTAGAGAAACTCAAAATTGTAGACACACTCACAATCGAAATTCAAGCTAAAAAACTCACACTTAGGACAATTTTTTTCTTCCATAGTAAACCTCAAATCTTCATCTAACTGTCGTGCCAACGCAAGTATCAAAACAAGTAATCTTGCGGTATTCTACACTCATGGGCATACTCAACCGCTATCACAATCAATGGAAACTAGTAAATCAATTTTCATCTTGCATTCAAGTCCTAGGGTTCAATCATGCTCAAATTCTCACAATTCAATTTATTCAAAAATTTATTCCTAAGGATTACTTAGACAAATATTAAATAAAACAAGCAAAAGATAGAAAATTGGTTTCAAAACCCTTGAATCTTCATCCCCCCAAACTTATTCGAAAATCAGAGAGAATAAGTTTGGAAATCAGATTCAAAGTTTGAAATTGTAGCTCAACTGTTGGTCTCATACACCAATGATCACTACATTATTGACATGCAAACCGCAAGTATACGGATCAATATAGAATAGTAGAGAGCAAGAGTATCGTATCCACAAGGATTAAGATATCGAATCTACAATTGAATACTACCTAATCTTTCTTCTTCATTATCCAAACAAACATGATTTGAGATTGAGTTTGAATATAAAATTTCACAAGCAAAGGAATTAATTTCTTTATAAACAAACTAAATACTACAACTGATTCAGATTTTAAACAGCATTGGGTTTAAGGTATGTAAAACTGAACTATACACTAGATCGTCCTTCCATTTATCACACCATTTTAAACTTGAAAAAGTGAGCAAACCAAGAAATAAATAAATCCTTATGTCAAGGATAGTAATAATTTGAATTCATTCAATCAGAACTTTGATCAAAGATTAAAAATTAAACAAATCCAACAATTCAACTTGGTTAAACGCCCTACTACTAATTATACCTCTGAGATAAAAGAAATAAGATTAGCAATATTATTATTCTTGTTTCCTTAGTCAATACTAACAAAAGTCATGCGAAATTGACTAAGAGTTTCTACAATAGGTTTGTCGTTCATTGCATCAAAATTCAACAGTATCAAACACAGAACAACAAACTATTTCAAGAAGGAAATACTCCCTCCGTCCCACTTCAATTGTCCACCTTTCCTTTTTTTGTTCGTCCCATTTAATTGTCCACTTACCTAAAATGGAAAAATAATACCCACTCACTAATAAAATACTAATTTCCTCTATCTCTACTCGCATTGGTTATTGTGCCAAAAGCAAAATGGACAATTCATATGGGACGGAGGGAGTAATACCAAGTTGACGATCTGATGTATAATATTCAACTTCACAACACCAAAAACCCAATTTATAAAATTTAACTACACATACTAAAATTTAAACACAAACAACTAATAAAACATAGCATTTCAAATAGAAATTAAGGTAGAAAAACAAGCCCGGTAGAAATTTGTAGACGAACTCCACAATATCAACACAAGAAATTCCTACGTTCTTCCACAAAAGTCAGAGTGAAAAACTGGAAAACTTCTATGCAACTTCTCTGAACTGTTTTTTCCCCCTTCTCCTTTTAAATTATAAAAACTAACTATTTATAGGTGTGCAGAAACTCTCTCTTCAATACTAAAAACGTGGCTGCAAATTGTGTGAAAGAATCGCCAAAAATCATAAAAAAATCGCACGGCCCTGCGCTAACTGCCGACCGCGCCGCGCCCCGACCGCGTCCCGGCTGCGCCTGCTGACCGCGCCTCAGCCGCGGTTTGCACTGCTCTCTGGCCCGGTCTCCTTTGGACCGTGCTGCTTCTCCGCGCTTCGACCGCGTGTGCAGAGCTTCTTTTCTTAGTGTTTGGCGCGGTCGAATGTCCTTACATCGATTGAACT
This sequence comes from Plectranthus barbatus, assembly GCA_026898455.1. NCBI lineage: Eukaryota > Viridiplantae > Streptophyta > Magnoliopsida > Lamiales > Lamiaceae > Plectranthus > Plectranthus barbatus. Next base: position 18,602 of record JAPKLW010002069.1, read on the forward strand.
TCAATTCTTCAACTCTACAATCTTCGGACGCATTCTCGGCTTGATCCATTTAACTTGGCTCAATAAATTCCTCAACCACGATCATTATTCGAACACCTGCACAACATTTAACTAAAAACTACACTAAAATAGTAAAGTTATCACATATTATAACAATAGAACAATTCAACATTAAATAACATATTTGAAACTATAACATACGATTAACTTCACTAAAAGACAATTTAAACTACATAAATATTTGGAAAACGAGTGTTTATCAACCCCCCAAACTTAAATCCTTGTTCGTCCTCGAACAAGAGGAAGAGAACAAACAAGAAACATGAGTTTAAATGCAACCAAGATAAAATATGCCTCAGGGTAAAATCATTTCTTTAAGCAATAGCACATCTTATCATTAAGGCACATGAATAAAGGTAACATAAGGTTGCTACAACAACTATTCAGCTCACAAGATAAAATTTCACCACTCATCCCTCAATATATGTAAAATCAATCATCAGATAGGATAGGTACAATCACTCATCGAACCATGAAAAATGTAATCTTTCACCATAAGCTTGCAATAAATCTATTTTCTCCACCACTTAGTATGTGCCAGAAATGATCAATGAGGACTTTTTCATGGTTGTAATGTAGGCTAAAGGTTTAAGGTGGGAATATTTGGAACTGAAGCTCATTCACAAAAAAGACTAAATTATTTTAACACTCAATTTTTTTATCCCTCAACTTTCACCTCAAGGACAACCAACATTGAACATAAATGTTATGAATCCCCCAATACTAATTCTACTAGTAAATAATAATACTAGTATCACTTCACTTTCCAATCTACTTGGTTTTTTTTTTAGAACAAATAAATATTTCTATAAAAACATAAAAATAGGGAATTCATAACCTCAAAATTTTCACCTCATTCTTAACAACACCATCAACCTCCACTATAGATAGATAATTCATAACTTCAACATTTCTCTTCAACAACACAATAAAGGATTCCCATAAAAACCTCCAATCCTCCTATCATCCAAGTTTTTTCAATAAAGTGGCTATAAGGCTCAAATGGGATAACAAGAGTCGATTGAAAACAATATGGGGTAAAAGAAGGCTAAAATGGCTAACAAGAATGGCCTCAAATCATATCCAAATCACATGCACATCAATATGGTCACAAATAAGATAATCAAAGCAAGTTCAAGGAAATCAAACATTTTTTCATGCCAAACTCTCCAAAATAAAGGATTGTAACCTCTACAATCGAAGCTAGCTCAAAAACTCACAAGGTAAAAATAGTTCAAGTAGCAACCTCAAATTACCCAAAAACATGCAACATTAAATCAATTCAGCACCAAAATGCTTAACTTTTCATTTCAAAACAAGAAATCATCATTGGCACTACCAAGGTGCGTGGGTTGGTGGGTCGACAACACAACTCATGATTCCAAACATATATAACATCCTAAATACAACCATTCAAATTTAAACATAGCGAGACCAAATTGAAATAGAGTTCTTCTGAATACAAGAACTAAGATAAAATAACAAAATACAACAAATGTGGTTGCAACACAAGTTTATCCTCCTCCTCCCCCAAACTTATTCCTAACCAAGGAAAAAGTTTGTTGGAGAAAAAGAAATTGTGTTGAAACTACGGTACCTCAATTCAGAGGAGTAGGAGGACGCTGCCAGTGTCCTTGCGCTGTAGAATAGGCTTCAAAGCGCTGCAAGATCTCATACATTTGACTTTGTTGTTGCTGCATGGCTAAGGTCCTCGTATCAAGTCCTTGCATAGTGACACCCATCTGATGCATCTGCTCCTCCAAGTTATTAACTGCCCATCTTGTAGCCATGATGTCACTCCTCATCACACTATGCTGCTCCTCCCAGTTTGCTAATCGAGCATCGATACTGTCAATCCTTGCTTCAGATGTTTCTCCCCTTGTACGACAATGCCCTCTTGGATTTGATGAAGACGGAATGTTTTTATGAATTGGAGATTGTGGATGCATTGGTTCTTCATCATCTTCCTCTTCTGCCTCATGAGCCCCTCCATGTTGTGCCTTTCGTTCCTCATGAGCAGGGGTTTTCATTAACCAATTATCCGTACAAGTCAAACCCATAGCAAAAGTGAGAGTCGGGGCAGGAAGTTGAAAATTACCATCATTTCGTTGCACCAAGAAGTATTAGTTACCTTCAATAGTAATAATGTGCATCGAACGAAGTGCTGTGAGGTTTACCGTTAACTCACCTGGAAGCTCAGTCTTTCCCCGAAGTCCCAAGAAACTTACTGCAATTGGAGTGAGCATACCACCAATACAAATAGTACCATTAAACAGCTGGGATTGCTTCACCAATTGATCAACAAGTAAAGCTCCAAAATTAACCGATGATCCACTAAGCATTGACTTTAGTATGAATAATTCAGTAGTTCTAACCCCCGAATTATCATGACGAGCAAGTAAAGAGCAAGCTAAAACCCTTTGAATGTACCTAAATACTGGATTTTGTATCATGGAGGCTTTAGCTTTGCTAGTATTATACGGGTGAAAGCAACGCTCAGTGATTGATTTCCAAAATTCATGAGGGCCTCCAGGTGTGGGGTCTTTATAATTTCCATTAATCGGACACTTTAACATAGCATTCAAATCCATCACTGCCATAACCCGATCCTGATTACCAAGCCAAAATGAAAATTCAATTGGTTGGTTTACTCTCCCTCTCTTTGTTACCTCAAAAGTACTTAATATTTCAAGCACAACCACAGGGTAAGTCTTATATGTAGAAGTTAATGCCTTTTTCCACCCCACATTATCAAACATCTGTTCTACATTAGACATAATCCCTAAAGGCTCAATTTCCTTAAAGTCAGCTACTCTTGTGGTAATCATTTCTAAAGAAGAAAGTATAGCAAACCGGGCTCGATGATGCTTATCTCAGATTTGCAGGTCGTAAAATTCTGGATCTGTTCTGGTGTAAACCCTTTCTGTTTCTCCTCGAGAACTTGACCCCCCTCCTCGGTTTCTACTCGTTCTTACCATTCTGAAAAAGGGTACCTACAGTAAAACATACATTCATTAAACAAAGAAGGCAAATTATGAAAACCACTTAAACATCACATATAAACATTAAAACATCTTATCCCATCACACATAAACACCAAAACACCATATCTCTCCCAATATTCCCCATTCCTTAATACAAAAATAACTTAACAGCAATCAAACGTAGTAACCTATTTAGTGCTCTAAAATGTAAGCATTTTTGTATCTAACACCAACAAAATGGAACAACTCCCTCTTGCATCTTATTCCTAAGTTAACATTCAAGACAATAACGTACCATATATAATAGAAACTTGCTTCAAATAAACAATTATGAACATTAACTTTAGAGAACAAAATTGAAGAGGTAGAATCAAAAATTACCTTGGGATTAAGCACAATTTATTCAATAACAAATGAAATCCCTAATTTTCCAAAAATGAGGTAAAATGGAGTATTTTGGAAATTTTGAACCGTAGAAAGTGTAATATAGTGATGGGTTCGACAATTTTTACAAGAAATTTGAAATCTAATGGTGGGAGTTGGTAGAATTTTAAGTAAAAGATGAGAGGAAGAAAGGAGAACTTTCGTGTGTTTGAGAAAAAGAAAAGAAAAGACTTTGAAAAGAGGAAGAAAATCGTGTATAAAGAGAGAGTTCAGAACCCACGTCGAGGGCACGGTCACACCGGACCGCGCCTCGACAGTGCATGTGGACCGCGTGTGCAGAGCTTGTTGAAACAGTCTCTGGCGCGGTCTGATTTTGGTCGCACCTCGACCGCGCCTTGGTCGCTCCTGCTAGCCGCGTGTACAAAGCTGCTTGAACAAGCCTCTGGCGTGGTCAAATGTCCTTAGACCCGGACTTGAGCTATTGTAAACGACCCCTTTTCCTCCGATACTCATCTCCCATTTGCAGTCTTATTCTCGAATTCCCCCAACTTCCTGAAAGTCTTCATAAGACATCATTACTCACCACTTAAGTAAAGAAAACACGGAAAACAAAATTAAACATATAAACATTAATATTGGGTTGCCTCCCAATAAGCGTCATTGTTTAACATCGTAGACTCGACAACACCTCACATCTGGATCAACAACTAGGGAAATGGATGAATGAAATCTCCATTGTTTGAACTGGATCTAGATAATGTTTGAGTCTTTGCCCATTCACCACAAACCAATCTCCATTCTTTCCCTGTAATTCAAATGAACCATTCCCTACCAATCTTGAAATAACAAAAGGACCCATCCATCTCGACTTCAGCTTACCTGGAAACATCTTAAGTCTAGAGTTAAATAACAGAACTTGATCTTCATAATGGAATTCCTTATGTTTGATATGCTTATCATGAAATCTCTTCGCCCTTTCTTTGCATATACATGAATTTTCAAAAGCTTGCACTCTGAATTCATCTAACTCATTCAAAGCTAGTCTCCTTTCCTCTCCAGCTTTATGAAATTCAAAATTCAGCTTTTTAATTGCCCAAATTGCCTTATGTTGCACCTCCATTGGCAAATGACAAGATTTACCATAGATCAACTGATAAGGAGACATTCCTATCGGAGTCTTATAGGCAGTTCGATATGCCCAAAGAGCATCCTCCAACTTAAAAGCCCAATATTTCCCCGATGCCACAGTCTTTTCCAAAATCTGTTTCACTTCTCTATTTGCCAACTCAGCTTGACTGTTAGCTTGAGGGTGATAAGCTGTAGTCACACGATGTGTCACTCCGTATTTAGCCAAAAGAGTCCCCAACCATTTGTTACAGAAATGAGAGCCTCCGTCACTTAACAACACACGAGGCACTCCAAATCTTGTTAGGATATTCTTTTTCAAGAATTTCAACACCACTTTTGAATCATTAGTAGGTGTTGCAATCGCTTCCACCCACCGAGATACAAATTCAACCTCAAGAAGAATGTAACGGTTACCTCCTGAAGATGGAAATGGACCCATAAAATTGATGCCCCATACGTCGAACAACTCAACAACAAAGTTGCTACTAAGCTGCATCTCGTCTCTCTTCGAAATCGCACCCATCCTTTGACACTTGTCACACCTACCCACGAATTCCCTACATGTTTTGTAAATGGAAGGCCAATAAAATCCACATGTAAGCACTTTCATGGTCGTTCGATTGGCTGAAAAATGACCTCCTGTGGGTGAAGCATGACAGTCTTCTGTAATCTTCATCCATTCTTCTTGAGGCACACATCTTCGGATCACTGTATCAGCACATCTCCGGTACAAGTAAGGTTCATTCCAATAATAAAACTTCACCTCACTGAAAAATTTCTTCTTCTGCCAAGTAGAGAGACCTTGAGGAGGAAGTATAGCAACGACCCAGTTTGCTATATCCACGAACCATGCCACTTGACTCTCGACCCGTAACAGCTGCTCATCAGGAAAAGAGTCTCTAATTTCCACCAACATATCATCACCTTCAATGGGTTTCTCCAAACAAGAAAGGTGGTCAACCACCACATTCTCGCAACCCTTCATGTCCTTAATTTCTAAATCAAATTCCTGCAACAATAACACCCACCGGATTAGACGAAGCTTAGCATCTTTCTTGGCAAAAAGATACCTAACTGTTGCGTGATCTGTGTAGACAATAGTCTTGGTCCCCACAAGATATGCCCGAAACTTTTCAAAAGCAAAGACAATTGCCAAGAATTCCTTCTCGGTCGTGGTGTAGTTACTTTGAGCTGGATCAAGGACCTTACTAGCATAGTATATCACCCGGAATAACTTATCCTTTTTTTGCCCAAGAACTGCTCCTACGGCCACATCGCTTGCATCACACATGAGAATAAAGTCTTCATTCCAATCTGGGTTGATGAGAACTGGTGCACTCACTAAAGCCTGTTTCAACACATGGAAAGCTTTCAAACATGCATCATCAAAATTAAACTTAACATCTTTAATAAGTAAAGAACACAAGGGCTTTGAGATTTTAGAAAAATCCTTTATAAAGCGCTGATAAAATCCAGCATGCCCAAGGAAACTTCGTACAGCCTTCACAGTTGTTGGCGGTGGAAGCTTCTCTATTGCGACAATCTTGGCTCTATCTACCTCAAGCCCTTTTGATGATACCTTGTGTCCCAGCACAACTCCTTCAGTCACCATAAAGTGACATTTCTCCCAATTCAACACTAGATTAGTTTCATCACATCTTTGTAAAACTTGAGACAAGTTAGACAAACAAACATCAAAAGTCGATCCAAAGATAGAGAAATCATCCATGAAGACTTCCATTATGTTTTCAATTAATCCATCAAAAATTGCCATCATGCACCTTTGAAAAGTGGCAGGTGCATTGCATAAACCAAAAGACATTCTTCTATATGCAAAAACCCCATAAGGACAAGTAAATTCTTTCTTATGTTGGTCTTCAGGAGCAATCATTATCTGATTATATCCCGAGTAACCATCTAAAAAGCAATAATAAGCAAAACCAGCAAGCCTATCAAGCATTTGATCGATAAATGGAAGAGGAAAATGATCTTTTCTAGTTGCTGCATTTAAAGCTCTATAATCAATGCACATTCTCCATCCCGTTACCAATCTAGTAGCAATAAGCTCATCACTCTCATCCTTAACCACAGTAACACCCCCTTTCTTAGAAACAACTTGAGTAGAACTAACCCACTCACTATCTGATATAGCATAAATCATACCCGCATCAAGCAATTTTAGTACTTCTTTTCTAACAACTTCTTGCATAATGGGGTTTAATCTTCTCTGGGGTTGCACTTTAGGCTTATACTCATTCTCAAGCAAAATTTTATGTATGCATATAGCAGGGCTAATCCCTCTTATGTCTTCTATGGTCCATCCTATTGCAGATTTATACTTTCTCAACACAACAAGCAACTTCGGTAATTCATCATCTGAAAGCTTAGAAGAAACAATTACCTGATAAGTGTCATTATCACCTAAGAAAACATACTTCAAGTGCTCAGGTAATGGCTTCAACTCCAAAATTGGTGCTTCTTTCCTCTCTTTCTTTTCCTTCGCCAAATCCTTCTTGAGTGCCTCCTCCTTTTCTTTTGGACTTTGCAGACTCAAAAAGTCCACGCTCTCTTTTCCTCCGACCTGGAAATCATCATCAAAAGACACAACATCATTCAATTGTTCATAATAATCATCAAAATGAGAAAGAGTCAGAGAAAGAGTATCTTCCACTATGCACTCATGGACTCCGATAAAGTGACACTCTTCTTCTCCCTTCTTCATTGCATCTTTTAATGAGAAAGTGGCTATTTCGTCATTGAATCGAAGAGTTAGCTCTCCTTGGTGAACATCAACAAGAGCTCTTCCAGTGGCGAGGAATGGTCGGCCTAAAATGAGAGGAACATGTCTATCCTCCTCCATATCCAGCACAACAAAATCCGCTGGAAACAAAAATTTATCAACCTTCACAAGTACATCTTTTACTATACCACGTGGATGAGAAATAGATCTATCCGCCATTTGCAAGGCTATTGTTGTCGGTCTCATATCTCCAATAGCAAACCTCTTGAAAATGGACAAAGGCATCAAATTGATGCTTGCCCCCAAATCACACAAAGCTCTCCCACAGCTTACCCCTCCAATGACAAACGAGACCGTAAAAGAACCAGGGTCCTTTAGCTTCATTGGAATATTCTTTTGCAAAACTGCACTACACTCATCAGTTAGATTCACCGTTTCAAAAGCTCCATGTCTCCTTCTTCGTAGAATATTATTCTTTCGGCACGTCGCCTCAATTTCAGGATCCACAGGTTCTAGATTTGCTCTAGATCCTCTTGTTTGCATAAATAACACCTAAGACAAAAAAATAAAACCTTTAAGTAAAAATAAACAAAGTCTGAATTAATGACACTTAAAATTTCAATAGTATCAATTTTAGAATCTACTTAATCTCCGGCAACGGCGCCAAAAACTTGATCAATACATTATTGACATGCAAACCGCAAGTATACGGATCAATATAGAATAGTAGAGAGCAAGAGTATCGTATCCATAAGGATTAAGATATCGAATCTACAATTGAATACTACCTAATCTTTCTCTTCATTATCCAAACAAACATGATTTGAGATTGAGTTTGAATATAAAATTTCACAAGCAGAGGAATTAATTTCTTTATAAACAGACTAAATACTACAACAGATTCAGATTTTAAACAGCATTGGGTTTAAGGTATGTAAAACTGAACTATACACTAGATCGTCCTTCCATTTATCACACCATTTTAATCTCGAAAAAGTGAGCAAACCAAGAAATAAAAAAATCCTTAGGTCAAGGATAGCAATAATTTAAATTCATTCAATCAGAACTTTGATCAAATATCGAAAATTAAACAAATCCAACAGTTCAACTTGGTTAAATTCCATACTACTAATTATACCTCTTAGATCAAAGAAATAAGATTAGCAATATTATTATTCTTGTTTCCTTAGTCAATACTAACAAAAGTCATGCGAAATTCACTAAGAGTTTCTACAATAGGTTTGTCGTTCATTGCATCAAAATTCAACAGTATCAAACACAGAACAACAAACTATTTCAAGAAGGAAATAATACCAAGATGACGATCTGATGTATAGTATTCAACTTTACAACACCAAAAACCCAATTTATAAAATTTAACTACACATACTAAAATTTAAACACAAACAACTAATAAAACATAGCATTTCAAATAGAAATTAAGGTAGAAAAACAAGCCCGGTAGAAATTTGTAGACAAAATCCACAATATCAGCACAAGAAATTCCTATGTTCTTCCACAAAAGTCAGAGTGAAAAACTGGAAAACTTCTATGCAACTTCTCTGAACTGTTTTTCCCCCCTTCTCCTTTTAAATTATAAAAACTAACTATTTATAGGTGTGCAGAAACTCTCTCTTCAATACTAAAAACGTGGTTGCAAATTGTGTGAAAGAATAACCAAAAATCATAAAAGAATCGCACGACCCTGCGCGAACTGCCGACCGCGCCTCAACCGCACCCCGACCGCATCCCAGCCGTGCCTGCTGACCGTGCCTCAGCCGCGGTTTGCACCGCTCTCTGGCCCGGTCTTCTTTGGACCGCGTTGCTTCTCCGCGCTTCGACCGCGTGTGCAGAGCTTCTTTTCTTTGTGTTTGGCGCGGTCGAATGTCCTTACATCGATTGAACTTCAATTCTTCAACACTACAATCTTCGGACACATTCTCGGCTTGATCCATTTAACTTGGCTCAATAAATTCCTCAACCACGATCATTATTCGAACACCTGCACAATATTTAACTAAAAACTACACTAAAATAGTAAAGTTATCACATAACAATAGAACAATTCAACATTAAATAACATATTTGAAACTATAACATGCGATTAACTTCACTAAAAGACAATTTAAACTACATAAATATTTGGAAAATGAGTGTTTATCAACCAACTTTTTATCCTTCCTCTTCAGACCTCTTGATCGGTGTGGATTTGTGTCTGCTGGAATTCCATCTCGACCGTGTCAAGCTCTCTGTCTCGGCTGGGATGGAGCCTTCTCGTCGACCTCCTTCTTGGCCGAAGTGTTCCATGTCTCGATCTTTTGTCTCGACCGTGGCATACTCTGCCTCGGTCGAAATAGACTCCAATTCATTTTTTTTGAAAGACAATAAGACAAGTAAAAATAGCAAAATAGAAATAAATTAAAATTAATTAAATAATACAAAAACACAATGGGTTACCTCCCATTCAGTGCCTTATTTACCATCGTGGCTCGATGATAACGCTGTAAAATTACAACAGCAAATAAATTTATAATAACCCAAAGGCTAGTCGAACCCACAGGGATAGTGCAACGAACTCATCTCATCTACTGGACACAGTTTATCAATTCGTTGTTTGAGTGAACCAATTTTTTAAAAAAGGGTTTTTGTTTGTGAATTTAAAAATAACAATTGCAAGAAATTAAGGGGTTTTGAAAACAATAAAGAAAAGCACAGATCCTAAGGCAGATTGTCTAATCATCAACATGCAAATATCAATCAACTCAGCAATGGGGAAAACATAGGTTTTTGTGGATTAAATTCCTTGGTCAGGCAATTAAATCCTAGATTATTAATTAGTGACTATCTCCTCTCGTTCTCAAGAACACCAAATTAATCAATCTCATAATTATCTAATTATTCCTATGTAGATTTCTTCCTTTTGGGACAGAAAACAAACACAATTAATTCTCTCTTCCTGTCAATAATTTCCATCTCTCGATCCATCAACTATTAACTATAAACCTAGATCTCAATTCACCTCTCGGTCCTTCTTTCAATCTAGATTATAAAATTAAACCAGAGAATCAATCCATGCTTAGAGAGTTGATATCAATTAAACATGCATCATAAAAGAAATCATAACCCTAGAACCTGTTTAGGGTTCTAGACACAAATCATGACCAGAAAATAAAGAAACATTTTATTAATTGACTTACAAATAAGATAGGAACCTTCGATGTCTTGAAAACTTCAAAGCTTAATGTAAAATTCAGGGTAAAAACAGTCTAATTTTTGTGCCTCAGAGTTCTAATTTATAGAGGGGGAAGAAACACCTAATTAGGTATTAGTTTAAAATAGCAAAAACTGCCAAAACACGCCAAAAATAGCCTTATCGGACATCTGTGTCGATCGACAGAAATCCTGTCGATCGACACAGCCTTCAAATCAAAATCCGGGCTGAATTTGTGTCGATTCCGCAACTTTGACCTCTGTCTCGATCGATAGAAATGCATGTGTCGATCCCCTTCTGCGCAGTCTCACGATTTTTGCCATAACTTTTGCTCCCGAACTCCGATTGACCCGATTCCAGTTGCTTTAGAAAGCTAATTCAAAGATATTTCTCTTTCCATGCTCCATAAGCTCGGATTCAAAGTGTGGAAGAATTCGTGACTTCTACTTTGAACATCATCTGCTTTCGGTACGAGTTTCCAATGAATTCGGTCTAAAACCTGCAAAATTCACCCATCAAAGGCATAACACCCTCCAAAATAGACTCATGCATAGAAATAAGTAAAAACATAATAAAATGCACTTGAAACAATGGAGAAAAATATTGATAAGTGAGTATAAATATGAGCTGATCAAATCCCCCAAACTTGAATACTTGATTGTCCTCAATCAAAGAAAAGAAAGAAAAGAAATCTCAAGCAGTTGAAAGTGCAATGCCTCACAAGATTCTTCACAATCAAGGTTCATCAATCCACATCACAAAACCAATTGAAAGAGATAAAATATTCATCATCTTTGGAAGACTCACAGGAAAGTGTATCGCTCATCACACAAATGTTTTGGTTTCAACGAAAGCACTCACAACATGTATGAAGAAATTTCTACCATAGGCTTGCAAAAGTTCTAAAATCTCCACTGCTCAAATGTGCACACAATTCAAGAATAAAAAAGGACTTTGATTAGGTTGTAATGTAGGCTTTTTGTGAAAGGTAGGGAAATATGGCCAAGTGACTAAAAATCAATCAAGTTGTACTTCCTTAATCAATCTAAACCACTCTCTTATGAACATCTACCCTTCTCCTCATATTTAAAAATTCAAATCAAGACTCATTTTTTTCTTTTCTTTTCAAGCTCTCTTATCGAATCCCTTATACCCTTTCAAGAAATTACACATGATTTCATACAGAGGGCTTATGAGAATTCTAATTTATTTTTAGCTATACAACCTTCCATCTTTTATTCACCACTATACTATAATTTTCTTTTCCACAACACATACTGAACCACCCTTTCTTCCATCAATCTTATGGAACCATTATAACTCCATGTAAATCTCATAGACAAGACAAAAAAATGGAGTTAAGAACAATGTGGCTTACTAGGGATAATTTCACATATGAAGGGATAGTGTTTAGGATTGGGCTAACAAAGATGGCCTAAGATCATTTTCTATCCTTGTGCACACTATGCAGTTTCGAAACAGAACAGAAACAAGTTCTAGAGAAATAAAAACATACATGTGAATCTCACATGAACAAATAAAGGCTCAAATCTCACTTGGGTTCAAAAATTCTTCCTTAGTCAACTTCAATCCACTCAAACATCATGCAAGTGTAAGTTTCAATTAGACCCTATCATGCGGTATCTACATTCATACGCAAATCAACCACAATTGAAATCAAATCAACTTATCCTCAATCAATTCCAATCTCAAAATTAGTTCAAGTGGGTTCATGACTCAATAAAAATTTTCCTCACAATATCCATATTTTTTAATTTAATTAAGCAAAAATTAAACACACCAAATCAAATAAAGCAATAAAAAAACCAAAGCAAGTAAAGGGATAGATAAGTTCGAATTTCTTGTCCACATCCCCCAAACTTATTTCGAACTCGGAGAGTAAGAAAAAGTTTGAAAATTAGATAAGAAGCAGAACTTGTACCTAACTGTTGATCTCAGACATCAACTTTTTATCCACCGGAGGAATCAGCCCTGCACGACGAAGAAATTGGTGATGCTCTGTCCTCACAGGAGGCTCGTCGATCGACACAGAGTCTTCTGTCAACTGCTCTGTCCTGACCTCTATCTCGATCGATAGGGGCCCTGTCGATCAAGACAGAGGTAATTCCTCCCTGTTCGAGTTTTTTTAAAGCAAGAACAACACACAAAAATTAGAGAAAAATTGAAATAAAGCAAGTAAAGCAATGGATTACCTCCCATTCAGTGCCTTAGTTATTATCGTGGCTCGACGATAGGGATCATTCACCAAGGAGGTTGGGTCCAGACTCGTCGCCCCCTTGCATCGATCATGTAGACCATCCGATCACGAATAACTGTGGTGAGCTTGGAAGAGGATGGCGTAATTGGCAATTTTGCCATCCTATTTTCGCGCTCCCATTCGATCTAGGTAACTTTTTCATCTTCCTCAATGTTGGTGGAGATGTTATTGCAAGCAACTTCCTTTTGGCTTTGATCAATCACAAAGGTGATTGTCTCGTCATTACCTCGGAGTGTTATCTCCCCACCTCGGCTGTCTATCAGAGCACCACATGTTTTCAGAAACTCTCTTCCAAGGATCATTCGCATTCCATGTTGTTCCTTCATATCCAAAACAACAAAATCAGCAGGAAAAATTAAGTGACCGACACGAATCAAAACATCCTCAACTACTCCCCTTGGTCGAGAAATTGAGCGATCGGCCATCTGAAGAGTGATTGAGGTTGGCCTCCTCTCGCCTATCTGCAGATTTTGGAAGACTGAATATGGAATCAAGTTAATGCTGGCTCCTATGTTGCTAAGGACATTCCTGAACTCCTTCCCCCCAATCTCGATTGGAATAGAGAAGCATCCCGAATCGGACCTCTTGGTTGGAACCTGTTTCTGCAAAAGAAAACTATATTGCTCATGAATAGAAATAATTTGATCTTTGATTATCGGCTTTTTCTCTGTTATCAGCTTCCTCAAGAACTTCATGTAGCCGAGAATCTTGCGGAGAGCCTCGATCAAAGGAATGTTGATGTTGACCTTCTTGAGATTCTCCATGAATCGAGCAAACTTTGAATCTTCCTTCTTCTTTGCAAATCTTTGGGGAAAGGGCATTGGAGGAGTTGGGTCACCTTTCTTCTTTGAATTTTCAGCTCCATGGGGCTCCTGTGCTGCCTGCCTGTCGATTGCCTGTTTCTGTCTGCCTGTCGATCGATAGGGGGGTATCGATCGACACGGCTGCATCCCCCCTGTCGGTCGATCTGCTGCCCTGTCGACCACTACTGCTCAGCCCGACCTCTGTGTCGATCTACACAGGGTCTGTGTTGATCAAAACAGAGGTATCTTCTGCGGGAAATTCCTCTCTTTCAGCCCCAAAATCATCCTCGGACATGCTAGGGCCCTCGTACCTCATACCGGACCTCAAGGAAATGGCATTGACTTGTTTGACATTCTCAGGATTGACTTCTGTGGTGCTGGGGAGCTGGCCTGGCTTGTGTTTATTGCTCAAGGTAGTAGCAATCTGACTGAGTTGCACATCGAGCATCTGAAGGTGTTTCGTCATGTGCTGCATATGAGTGGATGTTGTGTGCTATAGTGTGACTACAGAACCAATGCACAAGTATACGCAATCTACAAGTAGTACAGTCAAGTGAGACCAGATATCGAACCCAAGGGAGTGAGTTTCTAATTCGTGCACTAAGAATTGCTTGTGAATAAAGGGGTGTTTGTGACTAACTTCTACTCAAAACATAAGTATGCATAAACTATAATTCCACATAAAACTAAGATCAACAATACTTCCTCTTTCCACAATATAGGCATAAATGATATAAACTGGTTCACAAATATAAAAGAGCACACTCGGGTTCTGGAATACAATCCACCTTTACTATCCTATATGCTAGAGTTTATGTCCTGCATGCATCTGAACCTTAGAACTTTTCATTAACCTGCCTAGCAAACTGCCGTTCTACTAGATCTACACTTTCTTACTGGGAATCATATGCCTATCCGTACCACAGTGTTCGAGTGATGAAATCATTAAGCCCAGTTAACTTAAGTTATGTTATCTCATATGCCTATGGGATTAACATAATTGTCCAAGGTGTCCTCAGCCTACTTTACCTTTCGGTCTCCATAGGTGATATGTTTCTATCCACTGTCGTGATCAAGAAACGAGTATAAACAAGATCGAAGACAAGTCCAATCATGCAAAACATGGTTCTAACATATAATCAAGTGAAAGTGAATTGTTCCCACAACCCAAGTGTTAAATAGAGTTAGCTCATACTTGCAAAAGAAATAAAAAGAAATAGAAGATCATTCAACATCAAATACAACTCAAAATCTAAAATCAAACAATCGATGATGATCCCTCTCGCTCCAATGGCTTCTCCTTCAAGTTGTTGCTCAATCTCCTCGTGATCTCACCGCTCGTGTGTTCTGATTATTGTGTTATCCAATCCTTCTTGGTTGATATTTTTGCATCTCCTTCCAACACCGTTGATCTCTTTCTCTTCTCTAGGATGCATCCACGTGTAGAAATGTTATTGTTCTTCCCAGACAAGAGTTTGGCTCCAATTGCGACACCTGTCCTCCCAGCAGAAAAGATCAAAAAGGGGCTTTATCTTTGTCTTCAGATGCTCCCGAAGAGAATAAATCCTCTTCCTTCTGTCCATGCATCTCCCATGCTCAAGCATAACTTCTAACCATCATGCGGCAGGAAAGCTCTAGCATTCTGAACCTGATCAAAACTTCACCAAAAGCTTGCAAAAACTTATTAATACATGCATTAGTTAAAATAACATGACCTATTTGTAAAGATGTAAAAACAACCAAAAAAAGGACTTTGATTATAGCAATCTCATTCAAAACAACACCTAAAGTTCATACGAAGGAATCAAAAGATAACTCTTTATGAGAGTTATCAGTGGACATGTTCTTCACCTTAGTTTCCACCTTGCCAAACCTATTGTCGGAGCTTTTGATGAACTTGTCAAGTGTCTCCTCCAGCACGGACCTCTTCTTTTCCACAATCTCTCCCCCAGCTCCAACACTGAATCCCGGTGGAGAATTCTCAGCTGCATAAGGGTTAGAATAAGAAAAACCAGGATGGTTCTTAGCACTGTAATTGTCCCCTTGATTGTTTGCTCGGTAGTTGTTGTTGTTGTAACCTCCATTGGCATAGTTCACTTCAGCGGTATTGGAGGTACTCGAACTGCTTCCTTCGTAGATGTAGTCGGCCTCAATGGGAACAATGGCCATGTTGGGATCTAAAATAGCTGCTACCAAAGCTCTACCGGCCTCCAACTGTTTGAACTCTTCTCTGAGCTTCTTCACTTCTACCACCACATCAATTTCCGGAGTAGTGGTCACCGCTTTGACTGCTTTCTGCCTTTCAATGGGCCATTGATGACTGTTGAGGGCCATGTCTGCAAGAAGTTGCATCCCCTCTTCTCCACTTTTCTTTACGAGAAGTCCTCCAGCTGAAGCATCAACCAATTCTTTTAAGTGAGGGGTTAATCCTTCATAAAAATGGCATACCTGCATCTCAAGATCAATCCCATGGCCGAGGCACATCCTCAACAGCTCCTTGTATTTCTTCCAAGCTTCATAGAGGGTCTCGTCGTACTTCTGACTGAAGTGAGTGATGTCGGACTTCCTCTTCATGATAACACTGGGTGGAAAGAAGTTGGTGAGAAACTCTGCTCGAAGTTGTGCCCAAGTGGCGATCCTGCTCTTGTCCAAGCCAGCAAATCAAGATCGGGCCTCATCCCTGAGAGAAAAAGAAAATAACCGCATTTGGATGGTATCTTGAGGCACTCTGTTCTGCTGATTGTGTCGCACACCTCGATGAACTGAATGAGGTGGCCGTACGGGTCCTCAATGGCCTTCCCTGCATACTGGTTCTGCTGGACTATCTGAATCAGGCCTGTCTTCAGCTCAAAGTTGTTGGCATCAATGCCAACCTGGAATCCCGGCTCCTCTCTCTGTGGAAAGAAGCAATCAAGTATGGATCTTTGAGGCACCACAATCTGTCTTTTGTGATTTCCTCCATTGTTCAGGGTTGCCAGTCTGGCAGCCTGCTCTGCTTGAACTGCTTGTGCTACTTGAAGTTGCTCCCTGAGTTGTCGGACCTCATTCATGAACTATCTTTGCTCCTCGGGAGTCATGTTTTGGAGTTGTGCTTCTGGTGGTTGCTCCATCTCAGGCTCTATTTCCTTGTTCTTTCCTTTGCTTTTGTTTCTCCTACAGGTAGCTTCAATTTTTGAATCAAAGGCTTCAAGATTTTTCTCCCGAGCTCTTGTGTTCATGCACCTGAAGAGAAAACAGAAAATTGGGAATCAGTCTCTGTGTCGATCGACAGGGTGACTGTCGATTGACATGGATGCTGCTTCTGTATCGATCGATAGAGGCTCTGTCGATCAAAACAGAAGCAAAAATTGCACACACACGCACTTGAACAGAAATTAAAAACTCAATCCAGAAAATATCAAAACAATCCAAGATAAATTTATAATAACCCGAAGGCTAGTCGAACCCACAGTGATAGTGCAACGAAGTCATCTCATGTACTGGACACAGTTTATCAATTCGTTGTTTGAGTGAACCAATTTTTTAAAAAAGGGTTTTTGTTTGTGAATTTAAAAATAACAATTGCAAGAAATTAAGGAGTTTTGAAAACAATAAAGAAAAGCACAGATCCTAGGGCAGATTGTCTAATCATCAACATGCAAATATCAATCAACTCAGCAATGTGGAAAACATAGATTTTTGTGGATTAAATTCCTTGGTCAGGCAATTAAATCCTAGATTATTAATTAGTGACTATCTCCTCTTGGTCTCAAGAACATCAAATTAATCAATCTCATCATTATCTAATTATTCCTATGTAGGTTTCTTCCTTTTGAGACAAAAAACAAACACAATTAATTATCTCTTCCTGTCAATAATTTTCATCTCTCGATCCATCAACTATTAACTATAAACCTAGATCTCAATTCACCTCTTGGTCCTTCTTTTAATCTAGATTAAAAAATTAAATCAGAGAATTAATACATGCTTAGAGTGTTGATATCAATTAAACATGCATCATAAAAGAAATCATAACCTTAGAACCTGTTTAGGGTTCTAGCCACAAATCATGACCAGAAAATAAAGAAACATTTTATTAATTGACTTACAAATAAAATAGGAACCTTCAATGTCTTGAAAACTCCAAAGCTTAATGCAAAATTCAGGGTAAAAACAATCTAATTTTCGTGCCTCAGAGTTCTAATTTATAGAGGGGGAAGAAAGACCTAATTAGGTATTGGATTAAAATAGCAAAAACTGCCAAACAGGCCAAATATAGCCTTATCGGACATCTGTGTCGATCAACAGGATTCAAAATCCGGGCTGAATTTGTGTCAATTCTGCAACTTTGACCTCTGTCTCGATCGACATGGAGGATCTCGATCGACAGAAATGCATGTGTCGATCCCCTTCTGCACAATCTCACGATTTTGGCCATAAGTTTTGCTCCCAAACTCCGATTGACCCGATTCCAGTTGAGTTGGAAAGCTTATTCAAAGATATTTCTCTTTCCATGCTCCATCAGCTCGGATTCCATGTGTGGAAGAATTAGTGACTGATCCTTTGAATATCATCTGCTTTCGGTACGGGTTTCCAATGAATTCGGTCTAAAACCTGCAAAAATCAACCATCAAAGGCATAACACCCTCCAAAATAGACTCATGCACAGAAATAGGTAAAAACATAATAAAATTCAATTGAAACAATGGAGAAAAATATTGATAAGTGCGTATAAATATGAGCTTATCACTCGACTCAGTATCAGCTCACCAAGGCGGTTGAGTCCAGACTCGTCGACCCCTTGAATCTATCATGAAGACCCGGTGGTTCCGAATGATGGTGGTGTATTTGGAGTGAGGCAACTTAATTGCCGATATTACTGCTCCATTTCCTCGTTCCCACCGGATGGCTTCTTCTTCTTCCTCCGGTGTCTCGTCATCTTCTTCTTCATCTTCAGTGGTTGTGATCTGGTTGCATTCCCCTTTCCTCTTGTTCTTGTCTATGCAGAAGGTGATAGATTCTTCATTTCCTCTCAAGGTGATTTCCCCCTTCTTGCAGTCGATCAGGACACCAGCTGTGTCGAGGAACTCTCTTCCCAGGATCATCGGAGTGTTGGCATCTTCCTTCATGTCATGGATGAAGAAATCTGTAGGGAAAATTAAATGACTAACACGAATCAAAACATCCTCTACAATACCTTTGGGCTTGGACACAGATCGATCCGCCATCTGAAGGGTAATAGTAGTGGCTCTCATCTCCCCAATTTCCAGCTTTTCGTAGATGGACCAGGGCATCAGGTTGATGCTTGCCCCGGTGTTACATAGCACATTCTGGAATTCTTTGCCTCCGATCTCGATAGGTATAGAGAAGCATCCTCGGTCAGACCTCTTGATTGGGATCTGCTTCTGCAGAAGTAGGCTGCACTTATCATGAATCCTCACAGTTTCGTTCTCCACGAACTGTTTCTTTTCACTCATCAATCTCCCGAGGAACTTCATGTATCCTGGTATCTCCCTGAGAGCTTCAACAAGAGGTATGTTAATGTTCACTTTTTTTTTAAAATTTTCAACAAAACGAGTGAATTTAGAATCTTCCCTTTTCTTTGCGAATCTCTGCGAGAAAGGCACAGGGGGTACCAGATAAACTCTTCTTTCCTCTTTCTCCCTTTTTTTCTCTTCCAGTCTGGACTTCTGTTTTGACCGGGATGGCTGAATCTCGGCCGTCCTACTTTATTCTACCTCGACCGGGATGGGGGTCATCTTTGCCGAAATAGAGGAGTTCTGCTCGGGATTTGCTTCCTCTGCTCCTCCAAAATCTTCTTCCGGGTGGCTTGGACCTTCATACTTCCTTCCAGATCACAGCAAAATTGCATTAACTGACTTCTCCATTGCTGGATTTGTCTCTGTTGTACTTAGAAGTTGCCCCGGCTTATGCTGATTGCCGAGAGTAGTGGCTATCTGGCTCAACTGGGTGTCCAACATCTGAAGATGCTTCATCATCAGCTGCATGTGGTTGGCCATCCCCTTCACCTCAGTTTTCACTTTTCCGAATCGGTTGTCAGAGCTCTTGATGAATTTCTCCAATGTCTCCTCCAGCACGGACTTCTTCCTTTCCACGATTTCTCCTCCAATACCTACATCAAAACCAGGTGGAGGGTGTTCTGCAGCAGAAGGGTTAGAATAAGAAAAACCAGGGTGAGATCGCCCATGGTTGTAATGATACCCTTGATTACCTCGGTAGTTATTGTGATAACCACCGCCAATGTAGTTCATCTCCATCCCGTCAGTTCCAGACGAACTGCTAGCACCCCAGTTGATGTAGTCGGCCTCCACCAGAACAATTGCCATACTCGGCTCAGTAGCAGCTGCAACTTTCGCTATTCCCAACTTCTCGATTTCTTCACTGAGTTTCTTCACCTCAACAACCACATCAAACTCGGACTTTGTCTCCACTACTTTGACTGGCACCTGTCTCTCAGTCGGCCACTGGTGGCTGTTCAGGGCCATGTCTCCCAACAACCTCATGGTCTCTGCTCTGCTTTTCTTCATCAGAATCCCGCCAGCAGATGCATCCACCATCTCCTTCATGTGAGGACTCAGACCTTCGTAGAAGTGGCATACCTGCATCTCGAGATCAATTCCATGTCTGGGACAGAGTCATAGAAGCTCTTTCTATCTCTTCCAGGCCTCATGCAGTGACTCATCATACAGCTGTTTAAATGTAGTAATGGCAGTTTTCCTCTTCAGCAACAGGCTCGGTGGGAAGTAGTTGGCGAGGAATTCAGCTCGAAGTTCTGCCCATGTCCCAATTTGACTCTTGTCCAAACCAGCCCACCATGATCGTGCCTCGTCTCGGAGTGAGAACGAGAACAGCCTTATCCGGATCGCATCTTGGGAGACTCCATTTTTCTTCACAGTGTCGCACACCTCGATGAATTGGTTGAGGTGGGCATATGGATCCTCTACGGCTCTTCCCCCAAATTGGTTTTGCTGCACCATCTGTATCAGTCCTGTACGCAGCTCAAAATTGTTAGCATCAATCCTTACTCTGAATCCGGGCTCCTCTTGTTGGGGAAGAAATCGGTCCAAGATGGACCTCTGTGGCACCACGCCCTGCCTTCCATCCAGTTCTGCCAATCTGACAGCTTGTTCTGCTTGCGTTGCTTGAGCTGCTTGGAGTTGTGCTCTCAGTTGTTGCACCTCATTGATGAACTGCCTCTACTCCTCAGGAGTCATATTCTGAAGTGGGGCTTCTGGGTTTGCTTCCATCTCAAAATTTAATTTATTTCCTTTCTTTCTGTTCCTCTTGCAGGATGCTTCGATTTCTGGTATGAATGGCTCGAGTGTCTTTCCTTTGTTCCGTGTGTTCATGCACCTGCACAGAAAACGAGACAGAAATCAGAGTATCTCGGCCGTGGTGTAGTGTATCACGGCCGATGGAATGCTCTGTCTCAACCGTGGTGGAATGTATCACGACCGAAACAGACAGAAATCGGTAAAAACACACGCATACGAAATAAACACAAACATAATCCAAAAACAAAGAAGAAATAAACGAAATTGAAAAGTACTATAAATAAGAAAAATAATACCAAATCCAGAAGTTCTTGAACAAGACAGTAAGGACTCGCCGTTTGACTATCCCCGGCAACGACGCCAATTTGATCGATGCAAAATCCTGCATACAGATTATAGCACAGAGAAAATAAATTTATAATAACCCAGAGGTTGTCGAACCCACAGGGATAGTGCTGCGAAGGAAAATCATGTACTGAATGTAGTTTTCGAAACCTTTGTTTGGGTAATTCGAATATCAGGGTTTTGAGATTTTCAAAGCAAGTAATTAAAGAGATAAAATTTAAATATTAAAAAGCACAGATTCTAGGGAAATCTACCAATCTGATCAACATGCAAGAAACAAATATTCAAACCCAGAAAAGATATTTTTGGTGGAAAATCTATTAGTGTGGAATCAATTCCTTGGTCGGGCAATTAAATCCTAAATTATCAACTTGTGATTATCTCCTCTCAGTCTCAAAAACACCAGTTAATTAATTTCATAAAAATTCAGATTAATCCTACAATTGAAATCTTCATAGTCGGACAGATAATCAAAAGTATTAAATCCTAACTTCCTATTACTAACCTTCACATCTCGGTCCTTCGATTAATAGCTGTAACCTACCTCAATCTTCATCTCTCGATCCTTCGATGAGAATAGACTTAAAACAAAACATAGGATTTAAACCAGTTTAAAGGGTTTGACTTATTGAATCAAAACATGCATCACAGATGGAGAAACCCTAGAACCTGTTTAGGGTTCTAGCCTAACATATTAAAGAAAGACATTGCATGGAAAATTAAAGATTGCGTTAATGAACAATAAAGGTTTTTAACAAAAAGTAAAGAGGAATTCTCAAAAACTTAGAATAAAACTGAAATCTCAAGATAAAAATTCCAACAAAAACCATAACATCTAATTCTGAGCTATTCAAGAGTTTATATAGTGGTAGGGTTGAGGCCTTGGATGGTAGGAATTGATGAAATTAGGAATTTCCTTCTTGAGTTGATGATATTTGATATTTTTCTTCTCTGCCCAAAACTTCAAAAGAAATGATTTTCTTGGTTGAAACTTCCCTTTTGGGGTCTCCATTGCTTCCAAATTGATGTGTAACTTGAATCCCAAGCAATTCTCGCCCAAAATATGTGAAAAAATCTCAGAATTTCACCAAAACATTTTGCCTCGGTCGGGATGAACCTTACCACGGTCGAGATGTATCTTCCTTGGTCGAGGTGGCCTTCAACTCGGTCGAAACAGAGACCATTTTCGCCACTTTCGACCCTTCTGCGCAGTCTCACGGTTTTGGCCATAACTTTTGTTGCCGAACTCCGATTGACCCGATTCCAGTTGCGTTGGAAAGATAATTCAAAGATCTTTCCAATTATGTTCTCCATTAGTTCATATTCAAACTGTATAATAAGGCGTGACTGTTTCTTTTAACATCTACTGCTTTCGGTACTGGTTCCCATTTAATTTGGCCTAC
This sequence comes from Plectranthus barbatus, assembly GCA_026898455.1. Taxonomy (NCBI): domain Eukaryota; kingdom Viridiplantae; phylum Streptophyta; class Magnoliopsida; order Lamiales; family Lamiaceae; genus Plectranthus; species Plectranthus barbatus. The sequence continues at coordinate 41,212 of JAPKLW010002069.1, forward strand.
TTACTAAAGGCATGCCACCAAAGAAGTTTAAGGATCATATAGTACAAATAAGACTGGGATCCATGATGTAATTTCAGTTAACATACATTTGTTACATTATTTATGGAACTCTTGTTCAGTTGATATTTTCTAAATGTGGTTTTGCGTAATTAGGTTATATGAGAAATATCTTGTTAGCTTGGGCCTTCAATAAATATGGGTTTATTCATTAAAGTTATTAAGTAATTTTGAGAAGTAAAGCATGTTGTAATACATGGAAGATAATACTCATTTTTAGATAATGTGTCTCCATGATTCATATGTTTTATTTTGTTTCTCATTGTTTGGAATTTTATGATATATTAACCAAGTGGGAGAATGTTAGATTAAATTATAATATTATTAATTAACCCCTTATTATTTATATTTGACCACAATTCAAATATTTTGAATTCTGAAATGGTTAACATATCCTATTTTTAGGGATCCACTATTTGAAACTGACGTATGTGAGTTCTATGATGGAGAGAAGTTATTAAGTATTTGATTAGAAGTATGCTCAATAAAAATCTCAAATTTAATCTAAACCCAAACTCGATTCAAGCTAAATTTAAGCATTAATAAATCCTTAAACCCAAATTTACGTACAAATAATTGAAATTTAATGGTGTAGAGTTTCAGTGATTTTGATTTTGTCAAACATCACTTTCAAGTTTGTTTTTATAGAGTATTTAATAATTTATCATCAACATTGCGGGTCGTTGAAGCAAGGGGCTACTTCAATGAAAATACGTTTAAGTTAGAGGAAATTTCGAGGTACAACCACCATGGATTATCATGTGAATCTCTACATCCCCGAGTCAGTTTATAGCATGTGGGGATTCTTGGAAGTTTCTAAATTGTCACATTTGACCACTCTAACTATATTGCCTTGCTTTTGTTCTATGTGATATATTTATTATCAACTAATAAATCAATTATTAGATGGATGAGTCTAAGATAATTTATGAATTATGATCACGTACACTATTATTAGTGCAATAATACTAATAATATAAGGGTAATGTTGTTACCTAGATTTATTCGAACAGAATTGAAAGAGTACTTGAATCTGGAATTGAATTTTCTCACAACTAGAAATCTCTTTATTTTATTGAAAGAATTATCCAGCCTCTTTCTTTTCTTTTTTCTTTCTTATATAAGTGTGCTGAAGATATACATGGAAGGTGCTACAATTTCGTAGCCAATTTCTACTTTCCATACACTGATGATATAAATCTAACGATTATACATAATTCCATGATTCCAGAGAGAAAATCCCTTGATGAAGGCTTCCCTTGCTGATTTAACTACTTTCATTTCTTGCACTCAAGTCCATTTACTTTGGTCTCGACTCACTTGATCTCTTTATCTCGTGATTCTTGCTCGAACGATGCGAGTAGTTAATCGAGCCATTAATTATAGTGACGGCTCGATGAGGGGTATAACAACTGCCCCCCCAGTTTCATTTAAATTGCATCATTTGAATGAAACTGTTGTGTTAAATAGAATTTCGAACCTGTAGTTTGGTTATTCGCACCACTATATAGTTGATCAAGAAGTTAGATGAATCGATTTTATAAGATGAAATTTATTTTGATCACTTGGTGTGGGCACGCTCGAGTGAGACTAGCTCTCCGAGTGTAAGCGAGCTCGAGCGAGATTAGGTCTCTGAGCGTACTCGAGCTCGAGTGAGACTAGATCTCTGAGCGTAGGCGAGCTCGAGTGAGACTAGATCTCTGAGCGTAGGCGAGCTCGAGTGAGATTAGGTCTCTGAGTGTAGGCGAGCTCGAGTGAGACTAGGTCTCTGAGCGTAAGCTTGCTCGAGTGAGACTAGGTCTCTGAGCGTAAGCTAGCTCGAGTGAGACTAGGTCTCTGAGCGTAGGCTAGCTCGAGTGAGACTAGGTCTCTGAGCGTAGGCGAGCTCGAGTGAGACTAGGTCTCTGAGCGTAAGCGAGCTCGAGTGAGACTAGGTCTCTGAGCGTAAGCGATCTCGCTCGAGTGAGACTAGGTCTCTGAGCGTAGGCGAGCTCGAGTGAGACTAGGTCTCTGAGCTTAAGCGAGCTCGAGTGAGACTAGGTCTCTCGAGTGAGACTAGGTCTCGGAGCGTAAGCGAGCTCTAACTCATATGTATTGGTACTTCCCCCCTGTTTTTGAATTTGAATTTGAAATTCAAATTTCAAAAATATTGACACCTGGCGTTATTCTACTGGAATGCGTGTATTTTGGGACGCGATTTTTGAAGTGAATTTAAATCGGTTTTAAATATGTAACCCCTGCCTTTTCATCTTCCATTCTACCTTCTCCTCCATTTGTTCGTTCTTTTTCCTTTCAGAAACCATTTCTCCACTGGGTTTTGGCTGTCTTCGATCATCTCGTCGTCGTCTCGCTTGAATCACGGTGCTTAGCTTCTCATCTGGTAAGCGTTCATTTCTGCGACATCTGTTATGTCTGAAACGGGGGAAACGGGGGAACCGCCGGTCATGGGTTCTGTTCACGATTCATCATCCTCTTCCGACGAACACTCATCGTCGACTTTACCCCCTGACGAAGAACTTATCTTTGAACCTTATTCCCCTGAATATGATCGGAAATTCAAGGGCGCAATCGTTAATACCCAGTCTTCCCTTGATTTTGATTTTTTGAGGGCTTTCTTTTATAAATATTATCTATCTTTTTGCTTGAATCCTGTTGTTCCTGATCCTGATCAACGGCCTCATCGACCACCACGTGGTTTCATGGCGTTTTCCGCTCGCATTTTTAAGTATGGTATTAGGCTTCCCCTCCATCCTTTCTTCGTTTCTGTGTTGGAATATTATGATATAGCTCCGATACAATTAGCTCCTATGGCTTGGAGGCACATGATCGGTGTTCTACTGATTTTTCACGATCTTGGGTTTGACTCTCCCACGGCTCGAGAGTTCGCCGAATTGTACAATCTTCATATTCAACATAACGAGAGCTATTATTTTTTCTTGAAACATACCAGTAGTGATCATAAGCCTCTAATCAAGGGTTATTCGAGCAACAACGCTGGATGGCTCGATCAATTCTTTTTCGTGCAAATCCCATCGGAGCAGCCTTCATTGTCTGGAAGGATTCGAGTTGCCTCTCGTAAGTTATCTTCTTTTACTCTCTCATTTTTTATCTCACTGACTCTTCTTTCGCAGGTCCATCTCGCCCTGCGCTTTCTGAAACTGAACGTCATAGGATCGCCCAGGCCTACAAGTATCCCATCCAGGATATTGATCGTCTTACTGGTACTCGTTGGGCGGATATCAACGGGATACGCGATATGACAAAATTGACTCCAGAAGAGTTGATTCGCATTAGGCAGCGTAGAGCTGGGATGACGCACAATAGGAAGAAGAAGCATGATGATGTGCAAACTTCGAATAAGGTTGAATCTGGGATTGAGTCGAAAAATGTTTCCGAGGATTCAGATGACAATGCGACTTTGGCTAAGAGACAAAAGAAGAAGGAGAAGGAGCAAGCGATCACTCCTGACGAGAAGCTGATATACGATTTGACTAAGGATGCCGAGGATAAGAATGATACTACTTTGGATACTTCACGCACCCAATCTCCCAGTCCAATCAATTTCGAGCGAGTCGAGCAGGCGACTAGGGATCGTCGACTTGTTGCTGCTGGCAATGGAGATTTTGAGACTTTTGTCCGTGTGGCTTGTGTCGGGCCCCCCTGGTATACTTCAGATGTTCTCACGAAGCAGTTCTTAGATTTTGCACACGTTCATCTCAAGGTAATTGTTTATATACTGAGTGTTTAGCATTTTTCTTATATATCCTCCTCTCATGGTGTTAAGTGCAGAATCTCGAAGGGTTTCGGGCAGTCTTTGCTCGTATCACTCATACGATTGCTGAAGAGAGGGGTGCTCAAGTTTCTCTTGCTCATTCTCTGGGAGACGCGAAGAAAGAAAGGGATGATGCTCTTGAAGCTTTAAATTCTATTAAGGGTGAGCTTTCAAATGCGGAGAAGTTGATCGAACTGCTACGAAATGAGAAGCTTGCTTCGGATAACGAATTACAGTCCGAGAAGGCATTTCGTGATCAATTGACTTCCCAATTGGCTAGCAAGGAGCAAGAGCTGCAGTCTGCTCAGAGTGCATTCGAGAAGGCAAAGACTACTGGTGTGGGGCTCGATCTTTACAACCTCATGAATACCGATGTAGGTCGACCCGTATTCAATGATATGGGTAAGTTGGCTGCTGCGAACCTCAAAAGCTTGATCCTTGAGCAGTATCCAGAGCTCGACTTAAGCTTTCTCCCCGCCGAGTCTGTTGAAGATGAAGATTCTGCCTCGAAGCATGAAGAAGAAGTTGGCTCGAAAGGCCAAGATGATAAAGCCGAATAAGTTGTCTTTTCTTTCATTTGGATCTGTTTCCTGTCTTCGGCGTTCGACTTACTTTTGTTGTTGAACTTGTTTATTTTGTTCTTTATTTTTGTCGTAAACACTGGCTGAATTCACATCGAATTTCTATCTATTTTGAACAACCGAACATATCGATTGACTTTTATTCGATCAACTTTTATTCAATGCTAAGTTTTTTTTTACATATGTTTCATACTAGTAAATCAAAAATAAAACTTCCTCAAGTACTTGATGTTCCACGAATTTGGGATATCCATTCCTTCTGGGGTTCTGATTCGGTAAGCACCATTTTTTACTATCTCCGAGATGATACACGGCCCCTCCCAAGTTGGCCCTAGCTTTCCAGCGTTTAGCTCTTGCGTATTCTGGAATGTTTGTCTCAGAACCCAATCACCAACATTCAACGACCTTAATCTGACAGACTTGTTGTAGTAGCGCTCGATCGCCTTCTGTTTCTTGCTCATCGAACCAATTGCTCTCTCTCTCCTTTCATCGAGTAGTTCAAGTGATTCGAATTGCTTCTCTTGATTTCTTTCCTCATCGAACCACTCCACCCGTGAGCTTTGTTTGATTACCTCAACCGGTGCCACTGCCTCTGCTCCATATGCAAGCGCAAATGGGGTTTCTCCGGTGATGGTTCTGGGTGTGGTTCGATACGACCAAAGTACCGCAGGCAGTTCGTCGACCCAGGCTGACTTTGAGGCTCCCAACTTCCTTTTGAGTATGTTCAATATAGTCTTGTTAGTTGATTCTGCTAAACCATTCGACTCTGGGTACCTTGGAGTTGAATTTATCAACTTGATGCCTATCCCTTCACAGAAATTCTTAAATTTTCCACTGACAAATTGTCTTCCATTGTCTGTGACAATCTCTCGTGGTAACCCGAAGCGACAAACTATGCTCTTCCATACAAACTTGATCATTTGTGTATCTCGTATGCTAGCTAGTGGCTCGGCTTCGACCCATTTCGTAAATGAGTCGGTTGCAATCACTACGAATACCTTTCCTCCTGCTGCCCTTGGTAATTTCCCAACAATATCTATTCCCCACCAGTGAAATGGCCAAACTGGTGTATATGCGTGTAGCATCTCAAATTTCTTGTGACTAAGGTTTGAGAACCTTTGGCACCTTTTGCACTTTTGAGTGAATTCTTTCGAATCTTGCCTCAGTGTTGGCCAATAAAACCCTGCCGTTATGACTCGATGTGCTAAACTTCTTGGACCAGAATGGTTTCCACAACTTCCTGAGTGCACCTCTTCTAGTATTTGGGTCGTTTCCTGCTCACCTATGCATTTAAGCCACGGCCCCTCGAACAACTTCTTGTACAATTCACCATTTAGGAGAGCAAATCTTGTCGCTCTTCTCGCGACTCGAATTTCTTCAACCCCCTGTCCATTGTTTGCCCCTTTCAAGTAGGCTTTTATGGGGTCCATCCATGATTTTATATTTGCAACAACGCTAATGGTGTTTGAATTCTCGATTTTCTCGTCCTCATAGTCTTGAGTGGCTGGCCAAAGGGCTATCACGAGCGGAACAAGTTTCATGGAATTTGACTCGGTTGAAGCCACTAAAGTTGCCAGGGCGTCTGCTTCGATATTACATTCTCTGGAGACATGCTCCACTTTTACTTCCTCAAACTCCAACTCCAACTTTTTAACAATTTTATAGTATTTGGTCATTCTTCCATCTTTGGCTTGAAACAACCCAGTGAACTGATTTACCACTAGCTGGGAATCTGACTTGACTTGAAGCCTCCTGGCTCCCATCTCCTTAGCTAAGTTCATCCCTGCGATTAATGTCTCATACTCTGCTTCATTATTGGTTGCTCTGAATTCAAACTTGATCGCCCTTTGGTATGTTATTTTTTCCGGGGATTGAAGTGAAACCCCTGCCCCTGCTCCCTTACAATTGCTTGCTCCATCTATATACAAGCTCCAAGATTCTGTCGAATTAGTAGTAAGTGTTGACTCGATCTCCGCCTGAACCTGCATTTCTGGGGTGTATTCTGCGATAAAGTCTGCCAAAATTTGGCTCTTTATGGTTCGACGAGGTTCGAACCGCAGGCCGTACCCCCCAAGCTCTACAGCCCATTTCATCATTCTCCCCGACACTTCTTGTTTCGCCAACACGTTTCTTATCGGAAAATTGGTCACCACGATAATTTCATGTGACTCGAAATATGGACGAAGCTTCCTTGAAGCCATTATCAATGCCAATATTAGTTTTTCCAATGCCGAATAGCGTGTTTCTGCGTCAACCAATGACCGACTTACATAATATACTGGGTGCTGCGAACCTCCTTGCTCTCTTATCAGCACTGCGCTCGCCGCCCTTTCCGAGACTGCAAGGTAAAGTTGCAGAACTTCACCCTCCTCCGGCTTTGACATTACAGGTGCAGATGCCAAATATCCTTTCAGCTGAGTCAAGGCTTGATCACATTCTTGTGACCATTCGAACCGTTTAGCTTTCTTTAGTAGTTCGAAGAATCTTGAAGTTCGATCGGAATATTGTGCTACGAAACGACTTAACGCTGCCAATTTCCCAATCACCCTCTGCAATTCTTTCACCGAGGTTGGTAGCCTTAACTCTTGAATCGCCTTGATTTGGGTTGGGTCTGCCTCGATTCCTTGCCTGCTTACTACATACCCCAAAAACTTTCCTGAAGTCACTCCAAATTGACATTTGGATGGGTTCAACTTCATATTGAATCTTCTAAGTATATCGAACGCCTGGGCTAGGTGATAGAGATGTTCCTCTATACTTGATGACTTCACGATCATATCATCAATATACACCTCCATTTATTCTCCAATTAAGGGCGCGAACATCTTATTCATCAAACGTTGGTACGTCGATCCTGCATTCTTCAGTCCGAACGGCATTACTTGATAGCAATATATCCCCTGATTCGTCATGAAAGCCGTCTTTTCTTCATCTGGAGGAAACATCCTGATCTGATTATATCCTGAAAAGGCATCCATGAATGACATCACATTATACCCAGCGGTCGAGTCTACCAGCCTGTCGATATGGGGAAGAGGAAAGGGGTCTTTTGGACAGGCTTTGTTTAGGTCCGTGTAGTCTACACACACCCTGTTTTTCCCATTTTTCTTTTTCACGACGACAACATTCGCTAACCACTCGGGGTATTTGACCTCCCTTATGAATCCGACTTTTAACAAATTAGCAACTTCTTCGGCAATCGCTATATTCTTCTCCGGGGCGAATCTCCTTCTCCTTTGATGAATTGGTTTAAACGCTGGGTCGACCTTCAGTCTATGTGAAATTATGGTCGGGTCGATTCCAGGCATTTCTGAGTGGTTAAATGCGAATGTGTCTCTTCTCTCTTTCAGAAAGTTCGAAATTGCAAGCTTCGACCTGGCTGGCATGGATTTCCCTATGAATGTAACTCTCGATTAATCACCTTCATCTAACTTCACTGTTTCCACCTCCTCTTGCTTTTCCACTACTCCTATCGTTCTCAAAGTTATTGTTTAACAGTCCCTTGCTGTGTGTTGCTCCCCTTTTACTGATCTAATTCCCCATGGTGTTGAAAATTTGATTACCTGGTGGAAGGATGATGGGACCGCTTGTAGCTCATGTATCCACGGTCTTCCCATTATTGCATTGTAACAGGATTCAGCGTCCACTACTTGGAAGCGAACTGACAAATTGACTCCTTCTGAGTAAACTGGCAGGAACAACTCTCCTACTGAAGCCAACCAACTGACTCGAGCTGGGAGTTAGACTCCTCTCCGATATTCCCATTCCCCTAAACGCCTTCAAGAATATTAGATTCGATGACGCTCCGCTATCTACTAGAATTCTTTTCATCCTACAATTTGCTATCAGGAGTTCGATCACTAAAGCGTCATCATGAGGGTGGCGCACACCATCCGAATCTGAAGGTCCGAAGGTTATTTCATCATTGGATAGCCAGGTTGGTCTTATCGAATTCACACCCCTTGCTTCTCTTCGATATCTCTTGTACGCATTTCGTGATGTTCCCGCCATTGGTGGGCCGCCCGAAATCATGTGTATAGTTTTTTCGATCCTTGGTTCATGTGGCAGGGGAACCTTGTTTGCCCCCGTCGCTGTCTCCTTTGCTTCGTTTCGATCTTTTCCTTTCTCTCTTTTCCACGTATTACTTCTTCCCCTTCCTTTGAATTGTTGTAGGTGGCCTCGGTCGAGTAGCCTTTGCACTTCTCTTAGGAAATCCTGGCATTCAATGGTTCGATGCCCATAACCTTGATGAAATGCACAATAATTCTCTGGAATTCTTTGCCCGACGTTAGCCATCATTCTCGTGGGCCACCTTACTTCTCCTTTTAGGGACATCATTTCTTGAATCACCACCATCGGGTTGGCATTTAAGTTGAAAGGTTTTTGTATGTTCACATTTGACCCTTGCATCATCGGCCCCTTCCTCTCTCCCGTGTTGGCATAAGGTGTAAATCGATTCGATCTGGGCATTCCCGAATCAGATTTTGTTGAAATGCGGGCCTTGTCTCTTCTTCCAAAGTTCTCTTCTTTGATTTCCTTACGGATTTGAACCTCCGCCCTGGCCATTATTTTGGAATAAGTCGAGCAAGGGTACTTCACTATCTTCCAAAACAAACTCGATCCCCTACTTAACCTATTTTTGAACGCCGATATGGCGGTCTCTTCCAAGCAATTTGGGATGACCACCTTTTCCTCGTTGAATCGCTTTATGTAGTTTTGTAGCGATTCCCCTTCCTTTTGTATGATGCGATACAGATCATCTGACCGCTTCGGTATTCTTCGACTGCTCGAGAATTGAGCCGAGAATTGTTTGTGAAGCTCGGCGAATGATGCTATACTGCTAGTTTTCAGATGCATGAACCAATGCATAGCCGCTCCCTCGAGACAAGCTCCGAAACTTCTACACATGCAAGCTTCTCTAACTCCCTCCGAGATCGAGGTGGTTTGCATTTTAAACTTATACAACGTCACAAACTCGTTTGGATCTGTCGTTCCGTCGTAAGCTTTCATCTGAGAAATGGCAAATCTTTCCGGGATTTGAGCGTTTGCAATCCTGTGTTCAAAAGGTGAGTCATTGTAGTCTTCGGCTACTACCTTGGTCGAAAGGTTCGCTAACCCTGGGACTGCAGAAAGTGCTTTCGTTAATTCTTCCACCTTTGATTCGAGGTTCTTTACCCTTTCATCTTTCACATCATTAACAACTCGAGAATCGAATCGATGGTTGTTTTCCGAGTATGTATCGGGGCGTTCATCACTTGTAGCCTCTACCCTGCTTTGTTCCTGAAATACCGCTAACTGCTCCCTTAGCCTTTCTGCATCCATTGTCACTCACCGATTTTGTTCCTTTAGATATTCCATCTCCTCCTGCATCTTTTTTATATGTTCCTCAAACATATCCCTTCTCCTCACAGAATCATCTCCATCAAACGTACCCTCTCTCTCGCTTCTGGATCCATCCATCTTCGTTCCTTCTTTCAATTTCCCACAGACGGCGCCAAATGTTGTTACCTAGATTTATTCGAACAGAATTGAAAGAGTACTTGAATCTGGAATTGAATTTTCTCACAACTAGAAATCTCTTTATTTTATTGAAAGAATTATCCAGCCTCTTTCTTTTCTTTTTTCTTTCTTATATAAGTGTGCTGAAGATATACATGGAAGGTGCTACAATTTCGTAGCCAATTGCTACTTTTCATACACTGATGATATAAATCTAACGATTATACATAATTCCATGATTCCAGAGAGAAAATCCCTTGATGAAGGCTTCCCTTGCTGATTTAACTACTTTCCTTTCTTGCACTCAAGTCCATTTACTTTGGTCTCGACTCACTTGATCTCTTTATCTCGTGATTCTTGCTCGAACGATGCGAGTAGTTAATCGAGCCGTTAATTATAGTGACGGCTCGATGAGGGGTATAACAGGTAAAAATAAAATTATTGATTCTATAAAAATTGATATACTGAAATATTTTTATATACTGTAACTTTGCTTTTCAGATTATCTTTTAAGCAAATCCAAGAGAAAATTGATTATTAACTAGCTAGGCAAAGATAATTAAAAGCAATATTTAAAATGATTATTAAATCTCATAATTAAGAGAGACATAGATGTTAGGGTTTAATTTCTATGGTTGATGACATGCGATGGTTACATTAATCAAGTAGCCAGTTTATCCTGTAAAAGGTGAGAAATTATGATTTTCTTGATCGGATAAGTAGAAAGTGGATGACTAAAAGTTTATTTCCTCCCAGTCTCAACAAGAATGGTTTAATGATTTTTTAATTATATTATTATATTTTTATTTCATTCTTCCTAATTTTTATTAGTAACTACTTTATGATTATAAATTTGTGGTTTGTGATCATTAGTATATTGTAAATTATTAAAAATATTATTTAAAATTAAAAAATCAATAATTATTATTATTATTATTATTATAATAGAACTTCAATTGAGATTGAGACCGAAGCTTAGGTACAATTTAGTTTAAATACTTATTATGGGCGTTCAGTTGGAGTTGAATTATAAAAATATCCGGATTGACAATTCGGGAGGTTGGGTTTGATTTTTAATTGAACTGATTTTATGCACACCTCTAATATTTATATGAATAGTGATTTTACTTGGGTTATATATTAATTAATTCAATTAATGTAGATTATTAGCTAGATCCTCATTCATACACGTTCCTCTCAAAAATCCTAATTGTAAACAAAAACGTGGAAGAAGATATATAAAAGAAGTCGAGGAAGACAAAATTTATAATGGAAAAGAGCAGGCAAACTCATTGTGACAAGTAATCATTGATTTCAAAACTACGCAAGTTTTTTATAGTTACAAGTCCAATTAAAAACAATATCGATCAATTAATTTACAGTTTTTTTTTTTCCTTTTGCAAATGACGTCCAAAATTATGTTGTTCTTTATGATGTCATATGTATGTTGGTTTGGCGATTTGTGAGAGTGACAGATGAACTACGTACCATTTGCAAATAATGAGAAGCAATGGACATGTCTTGGGCTATTTAAATCAATCAACTTGAGAGTTACGAGTATCACAACATCGTACATCACATAATTTTCATACATCGATTTGAAAAACAAAGAAACATGATATCTTGTATAGGAATAGTGTTAAAATTAGTTGTTGTTGTTGTGTTATGTGCGTTGGTTTGGGGAGATGCGAAAGTGAGATGCATATGGAGGGAGCGAGAAGCTCTTCTAAGCTTCAAGAATGGCCTCATTGATGACTTTGGTACTCTCTCTTCCTGGAGAGGCGACGAATGCTGCAACTGGTATGGTGTTGTGTGTAGCAACACCACCGGCAACGTCATCAACCTCCAACTTCATGCGGATTATGAATTGGGAGGTGAGGTTAGTTCTTCCCTTATTGAGTTGCATCATTTAACTTATTTGGATCTGAGTTACAACGATTTTGGTGGCCATCCAATCCCAGAATTCATCGGTTCCATGAAACAATTACAGCACCTCTATCTCAGAGAATGTAACTTCTTTGGTAATGTTCCTTCTCAGCTAGGAAATCTCACCAACATTCTTACCCTCGATCTCTCCAATAACTCTTTGAGCTCCAAAAATCTCATTTGGCTCTCCAGTCTCCCTTTGTTGTCTTATCTTGATTTGAGTCATTTCTTCCTCTTAAATCGCACTGACTGGATTCAGCAGATTCTCAACCAACCTCCCTTCCCTTAAAGAATTGCACTTGCAATCCTGTAATATCAGTGTTGGCCAACTCTCCACACTTCGTATTTTGGAGGTATCTTATAATAGTTTGAAAGGCAGTGTGTTTGAATCCCATTTCATCAAACTTCACAGCTTAAAAATACTAGAGTTATCTTACAGTACCCCAGATTGGAGTCCTCCATTTCAACTGGAACATTTATTCTTAGCAGGCTGCAATGTGGGGCCGTTTTTTCCTAAATGGATTCGAACTCAGAACAATTTATCAATCTCTCGAGTGCCGGTTTAATATATAGGTCAAGTACCAAGTTGGTTGTTAAAATATTTGTTTCTCTCTCACAACGAAATCAATGGTACCATTCCAGATCTCTCATCCATTGCCCTCGACATAATAGATGTTAGTCACAATAAATTCCATTATTTCATCCCCTCACTCGATCGATGTCTCTTATTGAGTCAAAATATGTTCTTCGGTTCAATTTCATCTATTTGCAAAACTCGCCATGACCAGTTTGGGTTCCTTGCCCTCTCCAATAATCAATTGTCGGGAGAGCTTCCCAACTGCTGGGGGAATATTCCAAAATTATTCATTCTTGAATTGAATTGGAATAAAATTCCTCATTCTCTCAGCTCTTTGCGTCATCTTAAAACATTGCAGCTACTTGATAATAATTTATAAAAATTTCAGAGTTTTTATAAAACATAGTAATTTGTAATTAATTATGTTGAAAGTAAAATGAATCCAGCTATTGGTTGTGATCGAGATCGAGTTTTGAGCTTTCCATCAAGATTATAATTAAGACTCAGTCTCAGATTTCATATATATAATTGTCATTTCCTAGTTGTAGGAATCCTTGAAGATGGGTCTTGCTTTTGCATAACTAAGGCGTGAGAAGCATCATATGACATATAGTATATTATAAGTTGTATCTCATATTAAAGAAACAGCTTTGGGGAAAACAATATAGTACTCCCTCCATCCCGCCAAATTAGTCCATATTTCCATTTTCGTCTGTCCCACCAGATTAGTCAACTTTCCTAAAATGAAAAAAAAATTTCATCACATTAATAAAATATTAATTCCACTACACACACAAACATTGGTTTCTGTGACGAAACCAAACTGGACTAATCTAATGGGACGGAAGGAGTATCTTTTAGAAGCTCAGTTTCCTTCGCTTTATTCTCATGCATGCACGAGATGTCACGTGTGCATGCCTTCGTTTCTTCGTGCATCTGTATAGTGCATAAGCTCAACACAAATGTTTTTCCAATAATGTAAATACAAACAGACAATCACACAAATCAAAGACCCATACTACTTTTACTACTACAAACTTGCCAGCTCAATCCTAATGCATGAGTTGCTGCATTGATATGGACCGAAACGGCATCGCCAACAGCCGTGCGCAACCCGAAAGTTCCTGAGATATCTCCTTCATCCACGGCCGCGATTTTGGGTCGGGTCGTATGCATTTGAGTGCTGTTGTCACCACACGAACCACTTCCCTCGATATTCTTACATCTTCATCTGGAGATACTAACCTCGTGTCCAAGAGTTGTTGCAGCATCATGTTTCCAGCAAGTTGTGTGGAGGAGTTGAGGAAATCCCCCGGGTGATATCCAAACATGATTTCCAGGGCCACCACTCCGAAGCTGTATACATCGCATTTTTCTGTAACCGCTATGGTGTACGCCAGTTCTGCACATTCAAACTTCATTCATTTGTGATCAACCAAGAAAACTCGTACATGAGGTTCAAAAACTGTATATAAATCACCTGGTGCGATATAACCATGAGTTCCCACAAGCAAAGTCTGATTAGATGAATCAGGATCCAACAATCAGATACACAGCCTTCAAGATCTGAATTCAAGAGTATGTTGGAGCTGGAAATGTCTCTGTGTAGAATAGGGGGGCTGCAGTCGTGATGCATGTAACTCAGTGCACTCGCAACGCCCTTCACCACATTCACCCTCTTCTTCCAATTCAGCTCCACGGCTTCCTCATCATCCTTCAACACACTAAACAGGCTTCCTCTTTCCATGTAATCGTAGATGATAAACATGCTCCGTTTGTGAAGGCAGTACCCCAAGAGTTTCACAATATTTCGGTGGCGTATTTCAGATAGAAATTTAGCCTCATTCCTAAAACACATGTCGTAATTAGGAATTTCTCCTTCAAATCTGTGAAGCTTTTTAACAGCAACAACTCTTCCACAGGGAAATGCGGCTCGATAAACGCTCCCATATCCTCCGGTTCCAATGCAGTAAGTGAGGTCAAAGTCTGCAGTGGCTTGGATGATGTGGTCGAACACCATCTTTCCGTCGTAGTTCCATATCTTGAATATGTCTCCTTGATCAGGAACCAACGAGGCGGCTTTCTTTCCCCTTCTATAGAATATAAATAAGATTCCAAAGAAAATTGAGCACACAAACAAACAGCCAGAGAATGCCACTACAGGGTAGATGATAATTGCATATTTTCGACGTAGTAACTTGGGATTGCCAGCGAATGAGTTTGCTGGGAACTTACGCCGGACGCTTGGTGAAATCTTGCCCTCTAAATGGTTGTAGGACAAATTGATTCCTTTCAGAAATGAAACAGATTTAGGGACTCCACCAGAAAGATAGTTCCGAGAAAGATCAATATAGAGAGACTTGGCATTGCTAACATTTCCGAACTGAAGAGGTATTCGTCCTGAGATTGAATTCCAACTTAGGTCTATCATTTCGATTGAAGGAAGCTTTTCGGACCCTGCTTCGAAAAAGCCTTCCAACTTATTGTCTCCCAAATTCAAGAATTCTAATCTTGTTAACTGGCTCATAGACAAGGGCAGAGTGCCGTTAATGTTATTGTGGCTCAAATCAAGATAAATCAAGTGCTCAAGGTATCCAATTTCAGGAAAAATTGCACCAAACAAATAGTTAGAAGACATGTCAAGCACTGTAATTTAGTGAGATTTGACAATGAAACAGGCAGTTTACCTTCTAGATAATTATGAGACAAACTGAGATGACTGAGGTTGGATAAGCTTCCTATATGCCACCGTCAATGTGGTCGTTATAAGAAATGTCAAGAACTTGCAATTCAGTGAGATTTGCGAGTAAAGGAGGCAAATCATTGCGGAGTAGATTGTGGGACAAATTGAGATAAGTTAGTTTGGATAACAAACCTATCTGCTCTGGGATGGATCCATAAAGGCCACACCAGGGGAGATGAATTCGAGTGAGATGTGGAAAAGCCTGCACATCCAAGGAATCAAACCGAAGTTCTGGCTTCAAAGATTTTTGGTGGAGGCGGCTCATCTCCTGAACACGGCCAGCAGCATCACAGGTAATGCCCTTCCACTCGCAGTGATCAGCTGTTGAGTTGATGTAAGGCCACCCAAAATCCATCAACGCCTTCATTTCTCTGGAAATATTAGCTGCAACTGCTTCATTCATCATCATCAAGGCTACGTTGATGATGATGGTGATCACAACACTAGCAAACCAAAAATATTCCATTTGTGTTTGTGAGGATGATGCCTGATATGAAACGATGCACAAAATAAAAAGAGTAAGAGATAGACTAAAAGTAAATTAAAGACCAAGAACGTACAAAAGAAGGCATTTAATTTGTTCATACTCCATTCCGATTATTTGGTCTGGGTCATTATTCAAGGGAGTTTCAATTATATGTCTAATTTTTATATTTGGTATTGTATTTCTCTAATAATTTACAATTACAACCTTCAATAACTTTGAAAGATGAGAATATTAAATATAATATTATGAAAATGATAGGTCACTTAATATTTAAATAATGATAATATTGGGAGTTTGTTCAAAGATTAAATAATTTTGGGAAGGTCTCAAGTTAGACACACCTAAACGGTTTAGGTGAGTTTTATCCATTAACCCAATCCAAACTCATCTACTATACCCTAATTAGGGATTAATAAACCCTATTTAGGATGGGTGAACTCATTTGGGTATGGATAAAACTCGTCTAAACCGTTTAGGCGTGCCTAACCAAGTTTTTGCCAATAATTTTTTGACAAATGTGTAAAACCAAACTGAATCATATAATCAAAATGGAGTGACTATTATTTTCTCCTGATTTCTAAGCCTTGACTTGTAGAGTCAGTCATCTGCATTTTACTCGTTAGATTCTAAAATTTTGCATGCGAAATGCATCCAAAAATCCTAACTTCACAAAATTAGAGAACGCAGCATAATTTCAAAGTATTAGGTTCTATTTATCCTTACAAAATCTAATCGAATTTTAGGAGATAAATATACTTGCGGATAATTGTGATTTTTATATTTATTTATATTTTAGAACACATTTATTAGTATAAGTATTCATGTAATAAATATTATATCACAATTATAGTCTATTTCTCATATTTGGAAAATATTATGTCTTTCTTTTATTCCTTTTATAGGGTTTTCAGCAACAATTGATTATTACGACAAAATAAGTAAATGAAGGATTGGTAATTGAGATCAAATAAAGATTATAGAAAATTTGGAATGAGAAAAAAAGATTTTGAAGATAAAATTTGCAAAAAATTCTACGGCCAAAAGGGGTTCAAAAAATAGTTCATATCTACAATCTACTTGGAGAATTGGAGTTAGGTTATAAATAAACCAAATTGTTCGTGAACTACTCGAATTTTGATTTGATAGAACATTTATTAAATAAACATAACTTGAGTTTTATAGTATTCTACGAGTTGTTCGTGAACAAGTTCATTAGCTAAAATATGAAATATAAATTATTAACCTCATAAAATTAATATTTTCATTATTTAATTAAGGGTAAAAAATATGATTAATATTTGCAATTATATATATATAGGGATGCGATCCAATGAGAACTACTCTTACCATAAGAAATAAGAACTAATCATCGCCATTGATTTTAATGAATGAACGCTCAGGATTTTACTAAAATTTTCGGTCATTTTATCTCAAAAAACCTGCATTATAGGGTATTTTTGTCATTTTGTACTTATTTAAGATTCTGTTTACATATTATATTTTGACATGCATTATAAATCTAACAAACATGCATTATATATGCATAGGAAACATGCATTATATACCAAACATTCATTATATACCTAACAAACATCTTCCTACATTA
Organism: Plectranthus barbatus; assembly: GCA_026898455.1. Taxonomy (NCBI): domain Eukaryota; kingdom Viridiplantae; phylum Streptophyta; class Magnoliopsida; order Lamiales; family Lamiaceae; genus Plectranthus; species Plectranthus barbatus. Next base: position 58,460 of record JAPKLW010002069.1, read on the forward strand.
TAATATGGTATTACTCTTATTTTAGAACAATATTACTATCATTATACAGTATTACTTCCTCCATTATGTATGGTATTACTTTTGTTTTAGAGAAAAATTATATTACTTTCATTATAATACATATGTTATTACTATATAATACATAACAAGTGCAAATATGATAATAAATGATGATTTCGCTGAAATAAACATGTTACATTTTATCTATCATATTCTGCATTATATACTGTAACTTCATGCATTATATTGTGTAATTGCATTCATTATATAAGAATTTGTGTACTGTTACGAGAATTATGCATTTTATATATGGCATTACTTTTATTTTAAAGAGAATTATATTACTTTCATTATAATTCATATGTTATTGCTATATAATACATAACACGTGCAAATATAATGATGAATGATGATTTCGCTGAAATAAACAAGTTGCATTTTACCTATCATATTCTGCATTATATTGTGCAATTGTATTCATAATATAAGTTCATGCATTATATTGTCCTCGACATGCATTATATACCTAGCAAACATTCATTATATACCTAACAAACATGCATTATATAATATAGTAATATACATTTATATAATATAACAAAAAATACATAATTAAAAACAAGTAATATATGATCAACTTTTATAACAACTATGATATTATGTACAGTATGCAAAGATAATGAATTTTAATTTTTTTATCTAGCAGGAAAAAAGTTATTGCATTTTATTTATCATATTCTGCATTATATAATATAATTTCATACATTATATTGTGCAACTTCATTCATTATATACGAATTCGTGTACTGTTACGAGAATTATGCATATAATCACTCATTTTTATTTTTTACGATGATTTTTAAATCAAAACATATGCAATAGGGATTTCGTTTGAAAGATAATTAAATTATCTTTAATTTTATATATGATACATTAAAAAATAATCTAAATCGAAGGAGATATGATCATTTAAAGATTTAGGATGATTTTAGAGGAGAGAAAAAAAATATTACAAAATTACCCTTTAATGCATGTTTTATTACACTATAATGCAGACGAGATTTATTTAATTTTGAGCGTTGGATCACCAATTGGATGACCGAGATTATTTCTTATTTTCACATGGTAAGGGGAGTTCTCATATGATCACTCCCCTATACATATATTTGAAAATATTGAACTTGAGAATAAATATGATATTATTTTAAGAATAAATAATCGTTTCTTTCAAAATAAGAATGAATATTTTGAATATAATCTAAAAATAGAAAGTTTGTTAAGGCTTAATTAAGTTTGTAAACTTTATGTAAAACTATTCATGTGGTTTTCTATTAAATCAATAAAATAGAAAACTTACAGGATCTTGAAATCAATGATTCTCACAATCAATTGCGTACCTTTATCCATCGTAGAATTAAGAATTGCAGAAGACAAGTGTTTCTCTTCCTTGACTTTTATTCCTTTTCTCCCTCGTTCGTGATGGCGGTTAGGGTTTGAGAGAAAACTATTATGTCAGGAATTGAGGATCTAGTCCCTATTTATAGGGTTAATATATATCCCACATAAAATTGATATTCCCATCAAATATCAATTAATATTAAATCTGCTCCAGATATCCCATATATTATTTAAACTTATCCAATAAATAATTTATTTATCTTTATACCCATAATAAATATATCACACACATGGGACATATCTTACACTTTAAAGTATTTAATACTCAAAATTCGACTAAAAAATAAACAAGTCAAACTTGAGCAACACACTAATCAACTAAACTCGATTCGATTATACCCTTACTTAGAGTCTTTTAATGGTTATTTATATTTTATTTCTGCAATTTGATTTAATAAATATATATTTTCATCCATGTTTGAGTGCTTGATTGATTTTTCCCAAGATCGAGATTTTTACTATTACCACTATAATAATAGCATTTCGTTAATATACTGATCACTTGCTATTACAATTTACAAAATAAGATGATTTGTACCATTCTAGTTATTCAATATTATTGAGCCTAAAAAATAATACTCACTTCGTCTCATGATAAATGATCAATTAAGGAGTGTGAGTGTAAATTGAATTAATATTTTATTGTTGAATGTGAAAAAAATGTCATTTTTAGAAATGAACCAATTTAATTGAAACGCTCAATTTAATAAGTGAACCAATTCCACCGGAACAGAAGGAGCTTATCATTTATTACCAAATTACAAAGATATGAAGCCACATGAATTAAATCCCAACCAAAGTGGTCCGATATTTATTCTAATGAACGGTCGAACCACTAAAATTTGTTGTTAGACTCACATGGCGGTCAACTCGGTTAACCAGTCAAACGACAAGTATACAAAGCAATCAAATCATGCGGATTAAGGGATCAACAAATCAGACGGGATTTGGTTTATTCTAATCAAAATAAAAGGAAAACAACATAGAACCGCTCTGATTGGAGCGGGTTAACTTTTATGCGAAATGACTCTCCTATGAATAGTAGATCACACATTGTAAAAAGGGTTGACAAAACATATTACAGCTTAGATAATAATAACTGATTTCTTGAGTATTCTTCCTTATAGTTAAATAATAAATTCACCCACAATAATTGGGGGAGGATTTCCATTTTTATTACAAAAATTAAAAGTGTGGACACAATTTAACACAAAATCCTAATTGTGGACACATTTAGATACTTTGGGAATAGAAAACCCGAAATTAGAAGAGTTTGGTGAGGTGCTGTTAAAAAAAATAATATTTTAATCATTATATAATATTATATTGGAGAAAACAATTTCGGGTTTCTAAAACCCAAACCTTAAATAATATTATATTGAAGAAAATAATTTCGGATTTCTGAAATAAAAAATGTTATTCAAATATTCAAAAAATTCGAATGGAGTATTGTTAAAAAAATGATTATTTAACTATACTTAATCGTTTCCTGAAACCTGAAATATAAATTTATATATTTAAAAAATTTGAAAAGAATACTCTTTAAAATATAATTTAAATCTACCAAATTCGGGTTTTGTAAACCCAAACTTCATAAATCAATATTTTTTAAAAAAGTTGGACAAATTTAAAAGTATCATATGAAACCAGCAGATCCATTTTTAGTGAGTGTATGAATGTTAGAGTTGGTGATGGACGGTGTGTTTATAAAGTGGGAGAAATGAATTTGCTGGTTTCATAGGATACTTTTAAATTTGTCCAGCTTTTTTTTAAAATATTGATTTATGAAGTTTGGGTTTACAAAACCCAAATTTGGTAGATTCAAATTATATTTTAAAGAATATTTTTTTCGAATTTTTTAAATATATAAATTTATATTTTGGATTTCAGGAAACCGATTAAGTATAGTTAAATAATCATTTTTTTAACAATACTCCATTAAATTTTTTTGAATATTTAAATAACATTTTTGATTTCAGGAATCCGAAATTGTTTTCTTAAATATAATATTATATAAGGTTTGGATTTTAGAAACCCGAAATTGTTTTCTTCAATATAATACTCCCTCCGTCCCAAGTAAATTGTCCACATTTCCTTTTTCGTCTGTCCCACAATATTAGTCCACTTTCCTAAAATAACAAATTCTCTACTCTCATCAATAAAATATTCATCCCACTAACTCCCTCTATCACTCACATGCATTGGTTATCGTGCCTGGTCAAATGTGGACAATTTGACCGGGACGGAGGGAGTATTATATAATGATTAAAATATTATTTTTTGAACAGCACCTTACCAAACTCACCTAATTTCGGGTTTTCTATTCCCAAAGTGTCTAAATGTGTCCACAATTAGGGTTTTGTGTTAAATTGTGTCCACACTTTTAATTTTTGTAATAAAAATGTAAATCACCCATAATTGGCGCCGACTGTGGGAAAGGAAGAAAGAAAGAGATGGAAAACTTCTTGAATGCTACAGGACATGAAATTGCTGACAGTGCCAATTCGGTGCGGAATAGAGATAGATTTGAAGAGGATTTGCGGCTGATGCAGGAGAAAAAGGAATTCTTGCGAGAGCAAAACCGTTGGGTTACGCTTGATGCAGAACGGCTACGGGAGCAATTGGCCTTGTTCCAAAATCAGGATCGTCATGAGATTGAAAGTATTACATTTGAGAGACAAAGTACATCACATCCAGAAAACTTGAACCGCTCATCAAACCACCCTCCTCACGATGCAATATAGGACAATCGAGTCAAGATACTTAAGGCTCAACTTGAGGATATAACAAAGATGCGAGTAACTATACTATGAGTGTCATCTTCTCCTATGATCATGTTAGGAGGAAGCTATGACGACTCTCCTTTCGAGTGAAGCATGGCGAATACTCAAATTCCTGCTAGGTTTGTAATTCCTGCAATCAAATCTTTTGACAGAACAATGGATCCGGACGAGTTTGTAACTCTGCATAAATTCAAAATATAAATTGTGTCAATCCCGGAGGTAGTACGAGAGACTTGTATGTGTAAAAGCTTTGGAGCATGTTTGGAAGGCCCTACAATGCAGTGGTTCCTGCACTTAAGGACTAGAGGAATTGCATCATTCACTGAGTTGCACAAGAAATTCTTACAACAGTTTTCGAGTAGCAAGCGGATTCCAAAATGATTGGATGACTTGTATTTGATTGTGCTGAAAGAAAATGAATCTCTTCAACACTACAAGAGATGATTTAATGAAGTAAAGATTGCTATCCTGAACTGTTTAAAGGAGACAATGGTGTCAGCCTTTAGAAATTAAAGGGTTGAAGCGAAGCTCAAATTTATTTTGGAAGTTTTCAAGTATCCGTGTTTGAGCTATTCTAAAATAATGAAAAGGGAAGAGGTGCAAATAAGGAAAGAAACTGAGGAATAAAACTTCAGGAAAAGAGATAAAAGCAGGCAAGTTTCTCGGTCATAATTAAATGGTGGTCGAACGAGTCACTTCCAACCGTACCCTGTGATAAGCTCGTTTTTCTACTCACTTATCGCATTGTTTTTCTTTTCTTTTATTCATTTTAGTTTGTTTTCATGAATAAATTGAGCATGAGTATATATTAGAGGGTATTATGCTTGTCATGGTAAGATTTTGCAGGTTTTAGGCCAAATCCAATGGAAACCCGTACCGAAAGCAGCAGATGTTCAAAGAAACAGTCACTTCTTCTTCCATAGATGGAACCTGAGCTAATGGAGCATGTCATTTGAAAGATCTTTGAATTAGCTTTCCAATGCAACTAAATCGGATCAATCAGAGTTTGGATGCAAAAGTTATGGTCAAAATCGTGAGACTGCGCAGAAAGGCCGGAAGTGGCGAAAATGGTTTCTGTTTCGACCGATTTGAAGTCCATATCGACCGGGGCATGTCCATCTCGGCCGTGGCAAGGCTTATCTTGGCCGAGACGCGTGTTTTTGCAGCCCAAATTTGCACGTGATAGAAGATTTGAAAGGAGAAGATACCATATCAAGATAGGGACGAATTTTGGAGCCAATATACCGTCCAAAGCCTCAACTCTACTACTATATAAACTCTTGAATAGCTCAGAATTAGGGTTCTCATTCAGTTGTTCTTTTGGTTCTTTTCAGTTGTTAATTTTTACTTTAATTTTCTATTTTCACTTTTAGTTTTTTTGTCAAAATTCCTCTTTAATTTTTATTTAGTTTTAATGCAATCTTTATTTTTCCCTGCAATGTTTATTTTCAATATGTTAGGCTAGAACCCTAAACAGGTTCTAGGATTTCTCCATCTGTGATGCATGTTTAGATTCAATAATTCAAACCCTTTAAACTGGTTTAAATCCTATGTTTTATTTTAAATCTATTCTCATCAAAGGATCGAGAGATGAAGATTGAGGTAGGTTTCAGTTATTAATCAAAGGACCGAGAGGTGAAGGTTAGTAATAGGAAGTTAGGATTTAATACTTTTGATTTTCTGTCCGACCAAGAAGAATTCAATTGTAGGAAAATCTAGATCTTTATGGAATTGATTAATTGGTGTATTTTGAGACCGAGAGGAGATAAATCACTAATTAGTATTTAGGTTTTAATTGCCCGACCAAGGAATTAATTCCACAATAAAAGGTTTTCCACCAAAATTGTGTTTTATGGGTTTGAATATTTGTTTCTTGCATGTTGATCAGATTGGTAGATTTCCCTAGAATCTGTGCTTTTTAATATTTGAATTTTTCACTCTTTAATTACTTGTTTTGAAACCCCCAAAACCCTGAAATTCGAATTACCCAAACAAAGTTTTCAAAAGCTATATTCAGTATATGATTTTCCCTCATTGCACTATCCCTGTGGGTTCGACAACCTTCGGGTACTTATAAATTTATTTGTCCTATGCTATAATTTATATGCAGATTTAGCATCGATCAAATTAGCGACGTTGCCGGGGATAGTCAGACGGCGATTCATTACTGGATTGTTTGATGAACTTCTGGATTGGGTTGTATTTTCTTAATTTTTATTTGTATTTTTCGAGCTGGTGTTGTTTTTTTCTTTGTTTTTGGATTCTGTTTTCCCTTTCGTGTGCGTGAATTTTTTTCTGATTCTTGTCTATTTCGGCCGAGGCACACCTTGCCACGTTCGAGACAGATCAGTCCATCTCGACCGTCATACATTCTATCCCGGCCGGGATACCCTGATTTCTATTTTGGTTACTGTGCAGGTGCATGATCACACGGAACAAAGGAAAGATCCTCGAGCCATTCATACCAGAAATCGAGGCAGCCTGCAGAAACAATAGAAAGAGAGGAAAAATACTGAACTTTAAGATTGAAGTGAATCAAGAAGCCCCGTTTCAAAACATGCCACCAGAAGAACAGAGACAGCTGCTACGGGATATGCAAAACATGAGAGAGCAACTTCTTGCTGCCCAAGCTATTCAGGCAGAGCAAGCCGCACGACTGGCGGAGCTGAACAACAGATAGGTGGTGGTCCCACAGAGGTCAATTCTAGACCAATTTTTACCACAGCAGGAGAAAGCAGGATTCAGGGTTGGCATCAACGCCAACAACTTTGAGCTGCGCACAGGGTTGATACAGATGGTGCAGCAGAATCAGTTTGGGGGAGAGCAGTGGAAGATCCATACGCCCACCTCAACTTGTTCATCGAGGTGTGCGATACGATAAAGCAGAATGGAGTCCCCCAGGACGTCATTAGGATGCGCCTCTTCGCATTCTCACTCAGAGACGAAGCCAGGTCTTGGTATGCTGGGCTTGACAAAAGCCAAATCGGGACATGGTAGGAGCTGTTAGCAGAATTCCTCACCAACTACTTCCCACCGAGCCTGCTACTGAAGAGGAAAGCTGCCATCACTACTTTCAAGCAGCTTTATGATGAATCCCTGCATGAAGCTTGGAAACGATACAAGGAGCTCCTGCGACTCTGCCCCGGACACGGAATTGATCTTGAGATGCAGGTCTGCCACTTCTATGAAGATATGAATCCTCACATGAAGGAGATGGTAGATGCATCAGCTGGAGGGATCCTGATGAAGAAGAGTGGTGCATAGAGCATGAGACTGCTAGCAGACATGGTACTGAACAGCCACCAATGGCCTATTGAGAGACAGATTCCAGTCAAAGCTGTAGAGGCCAAGCCAGAAGTCGATGTGGCTGCAGAGGTGAAGAAGCTCCGAGAGGAAATTGAGAAGCTGGGAACTACTAAGGTTGCTGCTGTTAATACTGAGCCAAACATGGCGATTGTTCCGATGGAGGCTGACTACATCAACCGGGGAGCAAGTAATTCATCTAGAGCTACGAATTCAGAGGTGAACTACATTGGCGGTGGTTATCACAATAACTATCGAGGTAATCAGGGGTATCACTATAACCATGGGCAATCTCACTCTGGTTTTTCTTATGCTAACCCCACTGCTGCAGAACACCCTCCACCTGGCTTTGATGTAGGTACAGGAGGTGAGATCGTGGAGAGAAAGAAGTCTGTGCTGGAAGAGACACTGGAAAAATTCATAAAGAGTTCAGACAACAGGTTCGGCAAGGTGGAGAATGAAGTGAAAGGGATGGCCACTCACATGCAACTGATGACAAAGCATCTGGAAATGATGGACACCCAATTGAGTCAAATTTCCGCCACCTTGGGAAATCAGCACAAGCCGGGGCAACTTCCGAGCATGACGGAAAAAATCCAGCAAGGGAGAAGTCAGTCAATACCATCTCACTTCGATCTGGAAGGAGATATGAAGGTCCGAGCACCCCGGAAGGAGGATTGAGTGAAACAGAGGAGAAAAATCCCGTGGAAGACCTCTCTGTTTCGATCGAGATGGCCCCCATCCCGGTCGAGGTAGAGGAAAGCAGGCCGACCGAGGCAGAGTGTGAACCGGCCGAGACAGAGCAGGTAAACCGGCCGAGACAAGCCAAGAATGACCGGGGCAGATGGAAAGCAGGACGGCTGGGATCGACTCATCCCGTTCGAAACAGAAAGCCAAGCAGGGCGAGAAGGAAAAAGAGAAAGAGAGAAGAAATGAGTCGGTGGCTCCAATGCCCTTTCCACAGAGATTTGCAAAGAAAAGTGAAGATTCTAAATTCACTCGTTTTGTTGAAAACTTGAAAAAAGTGAACATTAACATTCTTCTTGTTGAAGCTCCCAGGGAAATACTGGGATACATGAAGTTCCTAAGGAGGCTGATGAGCGAGAAGAAGCAGTTCGTGGAGAACGAAATTGTAAAGATTCATGAGGAATGCAGCCTACTCCTACAGAAGCAGATCCCGATCAAGAGGTCCGACCTAGGATGTTTCTCGATACCTATCGAGATAGGAGGCAAGGAATTTCAGAACGTGCTTAGTGACACCGGGGCAAGTATCAACCTGATGCCTTGGTCCATCTACAAGAAGCTCGAGATTGGGGAGATGAGAGCCACTACAATTACCCTCCAGATGGCGGACCGATCTGTGTCCAAGCCCAAAGGTATTGTAGAGGATGTGCTTATTAGAGTTGGTCACTTGATTTTCCCCGCAGATTTCATTGTCCTTGAGATGAAGGAAGATGCCAACACTCCAATGATCCTGGGAAGAGAGTTCCTCGACACAGCTGGTGTCTTGATTGACTGCAAGAAGGGAGAAATCACCTTGAGAGGAAATGAAGAATCTATCACCTTCTGCATAGACAAGAACAAGAGGAAAGGGGAGTGCAACCAGATTACTACTGCTGAAGAAGAGGAAGAAGATGACGAGACACCGGAGGAAGAAGAAGAAGCCATCCGATGGGAACGAGGAAACGAGTCAGTGAAATAGGCAATTAAGCTGACTCCTTCCGAGTATACCACCTTCATTCAGAATCGGAAAGTCTTCATGATCGATTGGAGGGGTCGACGAGTCTGGACTCGATCGTCTTGGTGAGCTGATACTGAGTCAAGCCACGATGGTAAATAAGGCACTAAATGGGAGGTAACCCATTGTGTTTTTCCTTTCTATTTTATTTTATGTTATTATGCATTACTCTGTTATTTCACTTTTATTGTCTTTTGAAAAAAAAAAGTTTTGAGTTCTGTTTCGATCGAGGCAGAGTTAGCCACGGCCGAGACAGAGGAAGGAGATGTGGAACACTTCGATCGAGAAGGGGGTCGACAAGAAGGCTCCATACCAGCCGAGGTAGATTTTGCCACGGCCGAGATAGGAGTGCTAGCAGACAAAAATCCACGCTGGTTAGAGTTTGAGGAAAGAAGGATAAAAAGTTGGTGTCTGAGGCCAACAATTGAGGTATGGTTTCGAATTCTGAATCTGACTTTTAAACTCATTCTCTCTGATTTTCGAATAAGTTTGGGGGGAGAAAGATTTACGGATTTGAAACTCTTTTCTATCTTTTATTTGCTTTGTTTAAATTTCTGCATGGCAATTTTTTTTTTGAATAAAACGCGAGATTGTGGAAACTTGAGCATGTTTGAACCCTAGGACTTTGATGCGAGATGAGAATTTATTGACTTTAGTTTGCATTGATTGTGAAAGTGGTTGAGTATGCCTATGAACGTGAATACCGCATGATTACATGTTTTGATACTTGCGTTGGCATGATAGATGGATGATGATTTGATGTTTACTGTGGAAGAAAATTGTCCTTAGTGTGAGTTTTTGAGCCTGAATTTCGATTGTGAGTGTGTCTGCATTGTTGAGTTTCTCTAGAACTTGCTCTGTTTCTTTTTCAAGACTGCTAGTGTGCACAGGTTTAGGAAGTGATTTTAGGCCATCTTTGTTTAGCCTACTTTCCCATTCACTGTCCTAATTAAATATTATCCCTAGTCAGCCCTTTTGAGCCTATGATATTTTCTTTCTCTTTCTATGAGTTGGAAATAAATAGGGGAATCAACTCTTGTCTATGAGAGTGGGTTGGGATTTGTTTGAGAAAGATAAGATATTATTATAAGGGTAAAAGCAAAAGAAAAGGTTGGGCTCTAGAAAAAGAAGAAAAAAAAAATTTTGTTTGTGTTTGTTAGTCCTTATAAGCTCAAATGTATAATCAAAATTGTTTAGAGCATAAAAGGATATGTGGAAAAGAAAAAAAGAAAGAGAGAGAGAATAAAAGAGCCATGAGTTGTGTTGGAAATCTAAGGAGTTGGGTAGATGTCAATAGATAGTGGATTGATTGATTGAGGATTACTTGATTGATTTTAGTCACTTGGCCATATATTTCCCTACCTTTCACTAAAAAGCCTACGTTACAACCTTTAATAAAGTCGTTTCTGATCTTAGATTTGTGTGCACATATTTGCAATGGACATTGAGACTATTTGCAAGCCTATGGTAGAACTTGATTTGCATGACTTGTGTGTGATCTCATAATTATCCTAAACACTTGAGTGAATGAGTGAAACACTTCCTTTGTGAGTCTTCCACAGTTTACATATTTTTTGATTCTTTCAAAAGTGTTGATGTCTTGTGGATTTTCGAGTTTGAATGTGATGAATCTTGTGAGGCATTGCACTACTCTTCTGCTTGAGCTTTTGATTCTTTCTTTTGTTGATTGAGGACAATCAAGTGTTTAAGTTTGGGAGGTTTGATAAGCTCGTTTTTCTACTCACTTATCGCATTGTTTTTCTTTTCTTTTATGTATTTTAGTTTATTTTCATGAATAAATTGAGCATGAGTATATATTAGAGGGTATTATGCTTTTCATGGTAAGATTTTGCAGGTTTTAGGCCAAATCCAATGGAAACCCGTACCGAAAGTAGCAGATGTTCAAATAAACAGTCACTACTTCTTCCACAGATGGAATCTGAGCTAATGGAGCATGTTATTTGAAAGATATTTGAATTAGCTTTCCAATGCAACTGGAATCGGATCAATCGGAGTTCGGATGCAAAAGTTATGGCCAAAACCGTGAGACTGTGCAGAAAGGCCGGAAGTGGCGAAAATGGTCTCTGTTTCGACCGATTTGAAGTCCATATCAACCGGGGCAGGTCCATCTCGGCCATGGCAAGGCTTATCTCGGCCGAGACACGTGTTTTTGCAGCCCAAATTTGCACGTGATAGAAGATTTGAAAGGAGAAGATACCATATCAAGATAGGGACGAATTTTGGAGCCAATATACCATCCAAAGCCTCAACCCTACTACTATATAAACTCTTGAATAGCTCAGAATTAGGGTTCTCATTCAGTTGTTCTTTTGGTTCTTTTCAGTTGTTAATTTTTACTTTAATTTTCTGTTTTCACTTGTAGTTTTTGTTAGAATTCCTCTTTAATTTTTATTTAGTTTTAATGCAATCTTTATTTTTCCCTGTAATGTTTATTTTCAATATGTTAGGCTAGAACCCTAAACAGGTTCTAGGGTTTCTCCATCTGTGATGCATGTTTAGATTCAATAATTCAAACCCTTTAAACTGGTTTAAATCCTATGCTTTATTTTAAATCTATTCTCATCAAAGGATCGAGAGATGAAGATTGAGGTAGGTTTCAGTTATTAATCGAAGGACCGAGAGATGAAGGTTAGTAATAGGAAGTTAGGATTTAATACTTTTGATTTTCTGCCCGACCAAGAAAAATTCAATTGTAGGAAAATCTAGATCTTTATGAAATTGATTAATTGGTGTATTTTGAGACCGAGAGGAGATAAATCACTAATTAGTAATTTAGGTTTTAATTGCCCGACAAAGGAATTAATTCCACAATAAAAGGTTTTCCACCAAAATTGTGTTTTATGGGTTTTAATATTTGTTTCTTGCATGTTGATCAGATTGATAGATTTCCCTAGAATTTGTGCTTTTTAATATTTGAATTTTTCACTCTTTAATTACTTGTTTTGAAAACCCCAAAACCCTGAAATTCGAATTACCTAAACAAAGGTTTCAAAAGCTATATTCAATATATGATTTTTCCTCATTGCACTATCCTTGTGGGTTCGACAACCTTCGGGTACTTATAAATTTATTTGTCCTATGCTATAATTTGTATGCAGATTTAGCATCGATCACCTTGCTCGAACAAAGTGCAAGCAAGCCAGAGCACAACACGCAACTCAAACTGTAATTCCACCATATAATCTTTGTGCGAGTCCCATGTTTGCAATCTAAGAAATGATGGCACTTCGAAACCAAGTTAAGTGGCCAACAAAGGAGTTGGGAAATGTTGGACAAAGTTTGTTAGTTACTTATTGTGCCTTTTATTAAAGCTACGGACATAAGACGATTGAATGTCAGGATTTATTAGGGAAAAATCCAGAGGCTCCTCGATCACAGTCATATTCAGCATCCGAGGATGTATCAAGGAAAATGAATACATGGAGAAGAAATAAAGGCAAGGGGCTGAGAAAGAAGACCCCCCTATCACTAGGGTGAATCAGACACCCTTGCCCAAACTAGGGTTGAAAAAATAATACATATGATATCGGGAGGGGCTCCAATGGCAGGGACTTCTTGCAATGCTTACAAGTGATATCGTTGAGAAGCAAGGAACGAAATCTCGATCAAACCCACTTGGTTGTCGAATGATGAAATTACCTTTGGCCCAGGGGATTCTAAAGGGGTGCGACATACACATGATGATGCCTTGGTGATCGAACTGCTCATAGCAAATTGTAGAGTCCGGAGAACCATTGCTGACAGTGGTGCACCTTCGAATATTATATTTTTAAAAGCTTTTAAGGGAATGTGAATATTAGTGAAGAATATGCGCTCAAGCATGACTCAACTGGTGGGATTTAGTGGAGAACGACTTGCTCCATTTGGAGAGTTGTATCTGCCAGTTTACTCTGAGGGAGAAAATTTACCCATTCAATCTCAAGTTGTTGGTGTGGATTCATGCTACAATGCTATAATGGTTCGGCCATGGATCCACGAGTTACAATAAGTTCCATCCTCTTTTCATCAAGTCATCAAAGTCCCAACACCACGAGGAATTCGACTAATTAAGGGAGAGCAACATACTGCGAGGGATTGCTATGTAGTGACTCTTCGAACGACTAGAGTAGTTGAAGGGGTTGAAGAAATTGAAAAGATTAAATTTGATGAAGAGGATGATTCAAAATTCAGTACTAATTAGAAATATGACAATTCGGTTGGGGCGCCTGATTTAGTAAGCGTAACAATTATGCTGGGACAGTAGGAGTATAATTTTTTAAAGTGCAAATAATTTTTAATCGATAATTAAGTCCGTACCAATAACTTATTAAGATTAAAGTCCTCCTTAGATGGGAGAAGAGAATAAATCATGGCCTTTGATTTGATGAAATAAGTGGTTTAGAGCTCTATTTATTTTGTTACTTAATTTATGAATTAATTTTTTGTAATAAGGGCATTTAGGTAAGTTAAACATGGGGGACCACAAAAAAATCTCATATCTCTTTCATCTTAAACTTACGTATTTTTCTCTTCAAAATATTATATCTCCTCTAATTTCCTTATAAAACTTGAATTAATCATATCTCACTCAATTTAAATTATTTTTTAACTTACCGTATATCAAATTAAAGATAATTTAATTATCTTTCAAACGAAATCACTATTGCATATGTTTCGAATAAGATAATCCTATTAAAAATACGATACTGCAACTGTGCATATGTAGATAATGCATATTACAAGCTTAATAATGCAACTTTCATCTGAAAATATATAAACATGCAAATATACATTATCTAAGCCTGTAATAAAGTTCATCTAAAATTTAATGTACCTACTCGATTGACATTTCTATACATGATATTTGCATCGAAATATATTCATAATGTCAATAGAATGAATCAAGTAATAGAGAAACAATGTGATGATTGTTTATTAAGAAGTGTTCAAAGATTAATCTAGACCGAGAAATGTGAGCAATATAATTCACTACGTAAATTTGAACACGCGAGATGAAATATTAGTTTGGAATGGAGAGAGACGATCATGGAATTATGATTGTTGATTCTTGGTTTGCTACTGCAGTTGATGTAATTTAAATTAATTCAACCTTCATTATACCCATTCTAGTTATTTTGATCCACTTGAATATTTCGATATTTTTTTCATAGAAGTCAACTTGAACTTACCCGATGCATGTCGGAATCCATCATTTTCTGTGCATTATGTCAAGCAAGTAAACCAATCACACACAAGGAAAAATAATATTTTCTTTGTATTATTCAGCAACCAGCATTGACTAATTAAAATAAATCAATTTACAATAAAATTATGCTGCTTATTTTTGTGATGTTGATCTTTTACAATGACACCGATCAAGAAAATTATACTCCCTCCGTCCCATAACATTAGTCCTGTTTTCCTTTTTCGTCTGTCCCAAACATTAGTCTTGCTTTCCTAAAATGGAAAATTAATACACACTCATTAATAAAATACTAATTTCCTCTATCTCACTCGCATTGATATCTGTGCCGGAATGAAACAAGACTAATGATCCGGGACGGAGGTAGTAAGAGAAAAACAAATTGTTGGAGTAGTCTTAATATAACTTGAGGAGTTGATCGAGTTGGATAAATATGGAAAAGATATGGAAAATATATTGTGTATATCTTGTTTCCTTGTTGAACAAGATTATTCTTATCAGTATAGAATTTGGATAGGAATAAATCTAATTGAGATAGATTTAGATTTAGATATATGTTACCATATCTAGGTTTTATATTCCTTATGTGTTTAGGAATATCTCCCTATAAATACCCCTGCTCCCCATCAATTGCAATTGTTCATTACTTGGTATTTTTTTCACCATAATAATATCATCACCGAGGAGGCTTGAAGAGTGGACGAGGAGCTTACGCTCGAACCACTATAATTCTTTGTGTCGTTTTATTTCTTGTTAGTTATTTGTGTCTGCAATCGCTTTAATTTACAACAAATTAGTGCGATGAACATGGAGGAGGAAGGATTGCGATGGGTTCAGCCAAGTTCGAGGTGGAGCGCTTCACGGGATCGAATGATTTTGGTTTGTGGAAGTTGAAGATACAAGCGTTGTTTGTACAGCAAGGCTTGGACGGTGCCTTGAAGGGAGAGGCTGGGTTACTCGACACGATGACAGAGCAACAGAAGAGAGATACACTAGCGAAGACGCATAGTGCGCTGATTTTGAGTCTCGGAGACACTGTGTTGAGGAAGGTGTCGAAGGAGAAAACGATAGCAGAAGTATGGACCAAACTGGAATCCTTATATATGAAGAAGTCCCTGGCGAATCGGCTCTATCTTAAACAGTCATTGTATTCATTTAAGATGCAAGAGGGAAGACCAATCAACGAGCAGCTCGGCGAGTTCAATAAGTTGATCCTCGATCTGGCAAATATCGATGTGGCGATAGATGATGAGGATCAGACGTTGATGTTGTTGAGTGCGTTGCCAAAGAGTTATTTGAATTTCAAGGAAGCCTTAATGTATGGAAGAGAGTCACTTACCATGGATGAAGTTCAACCTGCTCTAAGTTCGAATGAGTTAAATGAGAAGAACGAGGAGCGAGAGAACTCTCATGAAGAAGGCTTGGTGGCTAGAGTGGCTCAAGGAAGACCGGAGATGAGGAATTTCAACAGGGGAGATTCAAGGTCGAGGTCGAGGCCAAAGCCAGGATCACAGCCAAAGGTCAAGTGCTTTCTCTGCCAAAAGAAAGGACATATCAAAAGAGAGTGTCAGGAGAGGCAGACAAAGCAGGAGCAGAAGCAGCAGGCGGATGTAGCTGTTGCGGAGCAAGAATATGACTCTGGAGAGGCATTGGTGATTTCGAATGAGTGCTCAGAGAGGAAATGGATATTGAATGCAGGTTGTACATTCCACATGACACCTAATAAGTCATGGCTCAAAGGGTTCGAGGAGCAGGAGAACTCGAGTGTTCTTCTGGGTAACAATAAACCATGCAAGGTGGTTGGAATGAGTTTGATGAGGATTAAGATGCACAATAATACGGAAAGGGTACTTTGAGGTGTAAGGTATGTTCCGGAGCTTAAGAGAAATTTGATCTCTTTGGGGATGCTCAAACGAACTGAGATACACGATCAAGATGGAAGCTAGGACTTTGAAGGTTTGCAAAGGATCCTTGGTCTTGATGAAAGGAGCTCGAAGGAATGGAATATACACTCTGATGGGGAGCACGGTGATCGGGGTGGCTTCGATAGTGACGGTTGACAAGTCAATACTGTGGCATAGGCAACTCAGTCACGTTAGTGAGAGGGGGCTACAAGAGTTATCGAAGCAAGATCTGTTGCTCGGGGATAACATCAGAGAGCTTGATTTTTGTGAGAATTGCATCTATGGGAAATCTCACCAGGTAAAGTTCGGAGTAGGTCGACAGAGAGCTCGAGGAACTCTGGACTACATCCACTCAGATCTATGGGGACCTTCAAGGGTTAGTTCGAATGGAGGAGTGAAGTACTTCATGAGCCTCATTGATGATCACTCAAGGAAGGTGTGCGTCTACATCTTGAAGAATAAGAGTGATGATTTAGAGACCTTCAAGAAGTGGAAAGTTCTGATCGAAAATCAGACTGGAAGGAAGGTAAAGAGGCTGCGAACTGACAATAACCTTGAGTATTGCTCGAAGGAGTTCGAGAGGTACTGTTTGAAGCACGATATTGCAAGGCACAAGACAGTGGCAGGAACACCTAACGGATTGGCGGAGAGGTACAATCAGACGTTGCTGGAAAGAACGAGGTGCATGCTGTTTAATATGAAGTTACCCAAGTCGTTCTGGGCAGAAGCAGTGACTACTGCAGCTTATTTGATCAACCAGTGCCCCTCGACTGCACTAGGTTTTAAGACACCGGAAGAAATATAGTCTGGTCATCCTCCAGATTTTAGCAACCTTAGAGCTTTTGGTTGCGTGGCTTATGCAAACATCAAAGAAGATAAGCTTGGGAGGAGGGCATTGAAATGCATATTCATTGGGTACCCCGAAGGTGTGAAGGGATAAAAGTTATGGTGTCTCAAATCAGATATAAGAAAGTGCATCATTAGTAGGGATGTGGTGTTCAAGGAGGAGCTGGTAGGAGATCTGGATAAAGGGGCCGAGGAATGAGAAAATATTCTTGAGAAACAAGGTGGTGCTTCGGAGGAAAAGTCTGATAAGGTCGAAGGAAATAGATCAGTTGTTGAGGTTGAGGTTGAGGTAGAGCCGACCAGTAGGTCGAAGAGTGCACCTTAGGTGGATGGCGAGATCAAGGTGGTTCGAGGGTCAGGTGCGCTTCAAGATTATAATTGAAGGTATTTTCCGTGAACCTAATCACCAAATCCGATTAAGCAGGACCAATCATGGGTGTTGAATAAAATAAACAATTCACCAAACCCTAGCATGCTCCTATGAATTTAATTCGTAGATTAAGGAATTACCTTTATTCTGTAGAGTCTGAACCGATCTTTCGCGTTTGAATATCCAACTTTAATTAAACCATGCAATTAAATTAAGTCTGCGGAAACAAAAATTAGTAAAACCTATTTCTTGATTTAATCAAATAAAAGGAAAAAGAGAAGAAGAGTTGGTTCTCCAGATCAGAACTTCAGATCTGTATCCCAATGTTGTTCAGATCTGCTACTGGTGAGGATTCCACAGATCTGTGATGTGAAGGCCAGAGTCAAAACTTCGTCTCCACACACCAGCGCTGCCGCCCACTCTCTCTCTCCTTAGGGTTTCAAACTGATTTGAATGTTCTGAAATGGCTAGGGTTTCAGAGAAAGAGAGAGAGATTTCTATTTATAGACCTAGGGTTTTAACCCTAATGGGCTACTGGGCTCCATTCAGCATATTTAATTGGGCCAGACCTGGGACCTAATGCAAATAATAAAGTGGGCCTATGAATTAATTAATTCCCATGTCTAGAACCCAGGACACAATTAATTAATTAATATTAATTCTTTTTCACCACATAATTAATACTGACCTACCCCTTTATTACCACGTTATGAGAACGAGCTGCAAATACTTGAGAATCCCCATATTTAAGGTTACCGGACATTCATTAATTAATCGGAGCTTCTAACAAGCTATATCCACAATTAATTAATATCTTATTTTCCTGAGCACTACCACTCAAACCTTATCACTCGTGTCTGAACTTAATCAGCCTGCAGGACTTTGGCACGATGAACATTATTGAGCTCCTCAGGGAATGTCCCCATCCTATTACTCGGATATGGTTGCCTAACTCCAGTCTCAGGCGGTACTACACGAACTGCTACTACCCAAGATGCGGATATACGAGCACATTACTTAGGCTCTCCACCATGACAAATCAAAGCAACAGTCAACCCGTGCATACCCCTGAACCTTCCTTAGAGTTTGGACTCAATCAAAAACGAGATCTTGTATACGCTGATGTCAGACAAACAAATAAATCCCAATGTGGTCCAATCAATACACCACCCTTGCGTATCTGCATATCAAGTAATCAAGACAGATTACTTCATCTGACTATGCTGCAGCCATCCGAATAGACGTATCATCAATGCTGTCTCGGCTGTGATAATATTTATGTCTCACTAGGTCAAGTGATCATATTGTCTTCTGCGATCTACAACACGCCGTATGATCGTCCCTATCGGTGAGACATGAGGATACCATTGTTACGTGCATGTAAGTTTGTTTAACAGATATGAGAAAAGTCAATTGCATACACATTGTAATAAATGCTTTCTGTATACAAAACCCAACAATCTCCCACTTATACTCAAAGCATTACAATAGCTATTACAGAGTATACAATGCGTCTATATACCCTGGCTATCACATTAACCACTGTCAGTGGTCGAAATCCACCTCAGACCGAGCTCATCAATATGTCTCTTGTAAACCTTCTGCGGCAAGCTCATTGTAAATGGATCAGCTAGGTGTCTTTAGTGTCAATCTCCTTGATCAGCACATCGCCCATCGATACGATCTCTTGTATGATATGATACTTTCTCTCTATGTGTTTGCTTATCTCGTGAGTCCGTGGTTCCTTCGAGTTTGCCACTGCACAGAGTTATCACAATAGATTGTGATGCTCTTTGGCAAGCTCGGAATCTCATCCAACTCTAAAAGGTAGTTCCAGAGCCATACCCCTTCTTTCGAAGCTTCGGAGGCGGCGACATATTCTACCTTCACGGTGGAGTCAGCAATGCATTTCTGCTTTGAGCTACTCTAAGATACAGCCCCACCTCCCAATGTAAACACATATCCTGAGGTCGATTTCTTCTCGTCCTGGTCCCATTGGAAATCCAAATTTGTATAACCCACATGGCACAAATCCTCACTTTGATAAACCAGACAGTAATTCCTAGTTCTCTTCAAATACTTGAGGATGTGCTTTACTGCAGTCCAGTGCGCCAGTCCAGGGTTAGACTGATATCTCGCTACCATGCCACGACATAACAGATATTTGGTCTGGTACACAACATTGCATACATGAGGCTACCCACTACAGAGGCGTATGGTACAAGACTCATCTCATCTTTCTCCCGCTGTGTCTCAGACACTGCCCTTTAGAAAGATTAATGCCATGTCTGGAAGGTACCAAGCCTTTCTTGGCGAGTTGCATGCTGAACCGGGCTATCATATTATTCACATAGGATGCCTGGGATAAGCTTAACATCCTTCTCTTACGATCCCGTAAGACCTTAATCCCAAGGATGTACCTAGCTTCTCCCAAATCCTTCATTTGGAACTATTCAGAAAACCAACTCTTGATTTCCAACATCACTCCCTCGTTGTTTCCAAATAGGAGTATGTCGTCCACATATAGTGCAAAGAAAACCACGCTCCTACTGACACAAAGTCGGTACACACAACTTTCATTCTCCAATTGTGAAAATCCATAGGATTTAATCACATCGTTGAAACGCAAGTTCCACGACCTCGAAGCTTGCTTAAGTCCATACAAGGACTTCTTAAGCTTCCAGACAAGATGTTCTTCGCCCTTGCGTATGGAACCCCCGAGTTGCCGCATATAGATGTCCCTACCTTATTCAAGGTAACCATTTTGAAAAGCAGTTTTGACATCCATCTACCAAATCTCGAGGTCCATATGCACAACTATGGCAAGGAGTATCCAGATGGACTTGAGCATGGCTACGGTTGAAAAGGTTTCATCATAGTCTATGCCCTCTTTCTGACTATAACCCTTTGCCACCAGCCTGGCTTTAAAAGTCGTGATTTCTCCATCCGCTCTTTTCTTTCTTTTGTATACCCACTTGCACCCTATGACTCTAAAGTCATCCGGTAGCTCAGCTTTCTGGTATACTCCATAGCAGTTATGGATTCAATCTAAGAATCCATGGCGACATGCCATTTTTCAACATCCTTGTCCTGCACCACCTCTTCGTAAGTCAGCGTGTCAGAGTCCTCATGTTCGTCTTCTGGGCTCAAGTCCGAAGACTCACCACGAACATATACCTTTCTAGCTGGAAAATAACTCTCCCACTGTGACGAGGCATCGGTGTTGTGTCAGCAGTAGGTGCAACAACTTGTGGTTCTGCACCTTGCACTGAAAAACGCGTCTGTGGTGCTGAAACTCTCACAGGTGCACGCACATTCGCACGTTCCCCTTCCCTTGGATTCACATTCTCATTTTCAATTTCTTGAAAAACGATATCACTCCTTGACTTATGGTTTCTCACATACTCGTCCTCCAAGAATCTAGCGTTGGTGCTAATAACGATTCTCTGACTCTCAGGACAGTAAAAGTAACCACCTTTCGTTTGCCTGGGATACCCTATAAACAACATTAGTTTGGACCTGCTTTCTAACTTATCAGGTTCCTTTGTCAGCACGTGTGCCGGACAACCCCATACTCTAAACTTGCACAAACTCGGTTTGCGACCAAGGAAGAGCTCAGCAGGTGTCTTAGGAACTGATTTAGAAGGCACCACATTCAATATGTAAGCCGTTTTTTCCAATGCGTATCCTCAAAACGAAATGGGTAAGCTTGCATAGCTCATCATTGATCTTACCATCTCTAAAAGAGTTCTATTTCTTCTTTCAGCTACACCGTTTTGCTAGGGAGTACCCGGTGCATTCTAATGGGATGTAATCCCGTGATCTGACAAATACTGCAAGAACTCATTACCGAGGTATTCGCCACTATGATCAGATCGCAGTGACTTGATAGTTTTCCCGACCTTCTTTTCTACCTCAGCTTTGAACTCTTTGAATTTCTCAAAGCATTCAGACTTGTAGTAAAGCAGGTAAATGCATTCGTATCTCGAGTAATCGTCAATGAAACTGACAAAATACTCATATCCTTGATAAGCTCATTATTTCACTCACTTATCTATATTATCTTTCTACTAATTTATGTAGTTTTATTGAGTTTATATATATATATTATGCATAAGTCAATATTAGGTGGTGTTAGGCGTATTTTGGTATTTGTGCAGGTTTTAGGCCTAAATTCACGAGAAAACCGTTCCGAAAGCAGTGACGTGTAAGAGTAGCAGTGAAGAGTTCTTCCACAAGAACCCTCCACGAGCCTATGTGGACATGGGCCTACATAAGTCAGAATGAATCAGTTCCAACACATCCTCTGCTCGAGACTGACTAGCCTTGAAAGGCCTAGAAGACATCTTTCCCTCGATGCAGGATTCGCAAACTTGATAAGGTACAGGCCGAACTAAGTCCAATGTACCGTCATTTGCAAGTTGCTGAATCCGATTCAAGCTGATGTGACCGAGTCTCAAGTATCAGAGATATGTAAGATCCTTGTCAGAAGAAGTAAGTTTTCTCTTTCTAGGATTATCAATTTTGGATGAGTTACATGCAACATTCAAGGACATATTTGATAAAAGCAGCATAGAGAGAATAAATCAACATCTCATAATGGATAACATCGTTATTACTAATTATTGAAATCATAAATAACAAAACATTTGAAAAAAACATTTGTCCTGCCGAAAGCATGGCCCACAAAAGAAAACTCTCAAAAATTACTTAATCCATCAAAAACATAAAGAAAAGAAAACTTCATGAGGCTCTGTCAGAGGACGTTGCTATCCATGCAGCTTGGTATCTTCTTGCCATTGTTCACCAGCCTTGTCGGCACGGTCCCCTGCAAAGTACAACAACATGATCAACAAGTCAGTGCTTACAGCTCTAGGAAGAGCTACAACATACTCTAATCATACTTACAGTCATACATGCAAATGGCATACCTTGTCTAGCTTTGTTGGCCTGACAATCTTTCCTCCAATTACCTTTCTTACCACTCCTGAAGCACCTGTCCCTGTCAGTCACCACTTTAGGCTTTTTCACAGCCCCAACATCCTTGACAGGTGCCTTTGCAGCCCTTTTCTTAAATCCTCTTTTCTGCTTCATACCTTTCGGTACAACAGAAAGATTACCTGAAGTGGCTAAGGCAACCTTCTGAGGGTTCATAACTGATTCCGCTGCCATCAAGTCATTGAGTAACTCATTAAGGGCATACTCTTTCTTGTTCGTGACAACATTCAGCCTGAAACTCTCAAAGGACTTGGGTAGAGAGTTTAGTATGATATCGACCTTAGCCTCAGCGTCGATACCTCCACCATGCACGGTTAGCTCATCCATGAGGTGAATCATGGAAACTACGTGCTCTCTCACTGAGCTGCCATCAATCATTTTTCTACTCACGATATCCCTCATGAGATTGAATCTGACGGCTCTATCAGTTTCACCATAGGTCGCCATCAAACTGGCCATAATGTCATAGGCGTCCCTATGGTGTTGATGCTGCTGCTGTAAGACTTTCGACATAGTGGTCATAATGTAGCACTTGACTACATTGTTCGATTTCTCCCACTTAGTGTAAAAGTCTATATCCATTTGAGTGGATTCAGTAGTGGGCACTTCAGGACGAAGTACTTGCAGAATGAACATATGTTCTTCTGCAACCAGGATGTATTCAAGATTGCGCTTCCATTCCAGAAAGTTTGGACCAGTTAAAGAATGTGCGAGAATATTGATGACATTAGACATAGACATATCTGAAACAATAAATAATCTTAAATAAGAACATACATGCAGAACTTCGAAAACAAATACATTGAAAACCTTTTCATAAATCAAATACAAATGTTATCCACTAATAGCCCAAGAGTTCCAACCGCAAGCTACACTCGTAGATGTTTACGATATCACCCTCAACCAGAACTACGGGTTTTAAGCACCAATTCGTTAATTTTATACCATGTCAGGAAGCTTTAGACACTTGAAATTAATAATTAGTGATAAAACTTAGACCAAGTCATCTTTCAAGAACAGGGAAGCAGCAACTGCATTATATCCTCAGATGCTTCTAAGCGATTAACCACAACTCTAACTCCAGCCAAAAGAGACAGTTTAGCATGGCACGTAACCATACCGCACAACCCTTAAAGATTTTGTCACCTAAAATTTAAATCAATCCTAGAATACTTATGAAAGAGATCTACAGAAGCTACACTCGTAGACATTTACGCAAAACCCTCCCACTATTCACATGATTTAAATTGTTTGTCTAGAAATCCCAACAACTGCAACCCATGCACCTCCGAGAATTAGCAAGCTACACTCGTAGACGTTTATTAAGACGAGAGATACACTTACAGCCTAGGACAACTTTGTGGAGGTCTGTTGATTTTTTTTTAAAAAAAATCCGCTTAGTATTTTTATTCAAAAAAGGTTCCTTAAATGCGCACAAAGATAAAATCATTGTCATTATATTTTCAAAATTTTTGCATGTGATTAAACAAGCCCAAAAATTCCCAAAATATAATCCAACAAGAAATTAATCACATTAGCATGTTTGTAAAACTGTAAATAATAAAAGGAGAATTGTCGATTCAGGACCCAAAAGATAGTTTAATTATCAATTTAGGACCTGAAAGATGATTTGTCAATCCAGGACCCGAAAGATCATACGATTCTCAATCGAGGACCTGATATTAAGGTCCTGGATTGAGAATTGTATGATCTTTCGGGTCCTGGATTGAGAATTATTGTGATCTTTCAGGTCCTAGATTGAGAATTAATCTTTCGGGTCCTGAATCGATAATTAAACTATCTTTCGTGTCTTGAATTGATAAAACTCCATAATAAAACAAGTAAATCATATTTTTCCTATTATCTACACATGCTTATTGCGCAATTAATAAATCACATATCATACGAGGACAATTAAGACAAACAAAAATTCCTCGTGGCCCCATAAGGAAATAAATCCTATCTATTTAAATTTGAAAAATAATTTTTTTGGATAACTCCAAATCTTTCATCAAATCTTCAGGGCCTTGAGATCTTCAACCACCAAAACTTTTGGGATCTAGGGTTTTGTGATTTGAAAATTGGTCCCACAACTCAACTGCAAACCCTAGGGTTTACATCGAATCGGATCAACCGTCAGAACACGAACCACTGTTGTAGGAGCAATAGCCGCTGACGATAGCCACCGCCGCCGACCGCCCGTGCCCGTTGCCACCGTTGCCTGCCCGCGGCCGCACGCACGTGTAGGCCCAGCCTGCCGCTGTGCGCGCCGCCGTCGTTCTTCGGCAACCACACGCGCGCGGCCGCCTGCCGCCGCCATGCGCATCGCCCTCGTCCCGCCGGTCTTCGTCTTGTTCTTTGTCCCGTCCAGTTTACAAAATAGATTTAATCCAAACACGGATAAACCACCGTGGACTAAACTATTACAATTTTTTCTATCAAATCTAATCATTGATTTTCTCGTGATTTTACAAAATAGATTTAATCCAAACACGGATAAACCATTGTGCATTAAATCAGACGGGTTTCCACGAGGAACAAAAATCACCCACGACAAACAAAATTCATACATGCATAATGAATAAATCGCATTCAACAGAGCCATGAATCAGGAACCTCGCTTTGATACCAATTAAAGGGATTTTCCGTGAACAGAATCACCAAATCCGATTAAGCAGGACCAATCATGGGTGTTGAATACAATAAACAATTCACCAAACCCTAGCATGCTCCTATGAATTTAATTCTTGGATTAAGGAATTACCTTTATTCCATAGAGTCTGAACCGATCTTTCGCGTTTAAATATCCAACTTTAATTCAACCACGCGATTCAATTAAATCTGCAAAAACAGAAATTAGTAAAACCAATTTCTTGATTTAATCGAATAAAAGGAAAAATAGTAGAAGAGTTGGTTCTCTAGACCAGATCTTCAGATCTGTATCCCAATGCTGTTCAGATCTGTTACTAGTGAGGATTCCACAGATCTGTAGGGTTTCAAACTGATTTGAATGTTCTAAAGTGGCTAGGGTTTCAGAGAGAGAGATGTCTATTTATAGACCTAGGGTTTTAACCATAATGGACTATTGGGCTCCATTCAGCATATTTAATTGGGCAAGACCTAGGACCTAATGCAAATAATAAAGTGGACCTATGAATTAATTAATTCCCATGTCCACAACCCAGGACACAATTAATTAATTAATACTGACCTACCTCTTTATTGCCACGTTATGAGAATGAGCTGCATTTACTTGAGATTCTCCATATTTAAGGTTACCAGACATTCATCAATAAATCGGAGCTTCTGACAAGCTCTATCCACAATTAATTAATATCTTATTTTTCTAAGCAGTACAACTCAAACCTTATCACTCGTGCCTGAACTTAATCAGTCTACATGACTTTGGCACGATGAACATTATTGAGCTCCTTAGGGAATGTCCCCATCCTATTACTCGGATATGGTTGCCGAACTCCAGTCTCAGGCTGTACTACACGAACTGCTGCTACCCAAGATACGGATATACGAGCACGTTACTTAGGCTCTCCACCATGGTAAATCAAAGCAACAGTCAACCCGTACATACCCCTAAACCTTTGTTAGGGTTTGGACTCAATCAAAAACGAGATCTTGTATTCGCTGATGTCAGACAGACAAATACATCTCAATGTGGTCCAATTAATACACCACCCTTGCGTACCAGCATATAAAGTAATCAAGACAGATTACTTCTTCCGACTATGCTGCAGCCATTCGTACAGACGTATCCTCAATGATGTCTCGATTGTGATAATATTTATGTCTCACTAGGTCAAGTGATCATACTGTCTTCTGCGATCTACAACACGCGTGTGATCGTCCCTATTGGTGAGACAGGAGGATAATATTGTTACGTGCATGTAAGTTTGTTTAACAGATAGGAGAAAAGTCAATCGTATACACATTGTAATAAATGTTTTCTGTATACAAAACCCAACAATAATCTCACGAGAGATAGGGAACGAAGGCAGATAAGACCTCCCACTCATTTTGGATATGCTGATGTGGTAGCATATGCCTTCATTATGGCAGAAGAGGTAGAGCTGGATGAGATTGAGATGAAGAGCTATACCGAGGCCATAAGTTGTAAGGAGAGGCTCAAGTGGCTCGATGCTATGAAGGAGGAGATGAACTCTTTGAAGAAGAATAACACTTGGGAGTTGGTGGATAAGCCGGGGGAGAAGCAATCGATAGTTAGCTGTAAATGGATCTTCAAGAAGAAACAGGAGGTTTCTGGGGTTAGATTCAAGGCTAGACTAGTTGCTCGAGGCTTCACGCAACGGAAATGTGTGGATTATGGCGAGTTGTTTGCCCCAATGGTGAAACAAAGGTCTATAAGGCTGATATTATCGTTAGTTACTCGGTACGACGTAGAGTTGGACCAACTGGATGTGAAGACCGTATTTCTGTATGGAGAGTTGGAAGAAAGGATCCTTATGACACAGCCCGAGGGTTTTGAGGAAACCGGTAGAGGGGAGAAGGTGTGCCTTCTGAAGAAGTCATTGTATGGATTGAAGCAGTCTCCAAGGCAGTGGAATAGGCGTTTCAACAAGTTTATGGTTCTAGAGGACTTTGTTCGATGCAAACACAATCCATGTGTATATTTTTGAGGTGAAGATATGCAGACTCGAATCTATCCACTGCTGTATGTAGATGATATATTGATAGCAAGTCGAGATAAGCAAGGAATAGCCAAACTGAAGGAAGCTCTGAGTCAGGAGTTTGATATGAAGGATCTCGGTTGTGCTCGAGGGATCTTGGGTATGAAAATAGTTCGAGATAGGGCTCGAAGAAGACTCGCATTATCTCAAGAAGGATACTTGAAGAAAGTTCTTGAGAGAGGCATGGAATGAAGGATGTAAAGCCTGTGCTCACTCCGTTAGCAGCTCATTTCAAGTTGAGTGCTGCTGGAAAACTCGTCGAGGAGGAACGGGAGCTTATGAGAGGTGTTTATTATGTGAGCATTGTTGGTTCGTTGATGTATGCTATGGTCTGTAAAAGACTGGATCTTGCTTATGCTCTCAGCATGGTTAGTAGGTTCATGGTCTAACCTAGGAAAGAGCATTGGACAACTCTAAAGTGGATCCTCAGGTATGTTCGAGGAACAGTTGGGAAGAGTCTAGTCTTCAAGGATAATGGTACGAGCTCACGGCTCCCAATCGAATGGTTTGTAAACTCGGATTATGCAGGATATGTGGATACGAGGAAGTCATTGACGGGTTTTGTGTTCACATCATATGGAACGACGATTAGTTCGAGAGCAAGTCTGCAGAGGGTAGTTGCCTTATCTTCGACGAAGACGGAGTACATTGCCTTGATCGAACCGATTAAGGAAAGTTTGTGGTTGCTTGGATTCATGAATGAACTGGAATTAATAGGAAAGATGAAGGTTTCCTGTAATAATCAAGGTGATTTGCTGTTAGCGAAGAATGATGTTCATCATGAGAGAACTAAGCACATCGATGTGAAGTTCCATTTTATTAGAGATGTGGTGGCAGTCGGAGAGGTCGAGCTGCACAAGGTCAACACTCTCGATAATCCTGCAGATATGATTACGAAGCTAGTTCCAAGTACGAAGTTTGAGTACTATCTGGAACTGATCAAACTGTTGAAGTCGAAATGAAGAGGAGGTGCCAAACCGTGGTGATATTGAGCCTAAGGTGGAGAATTGTTGGAGTAGTCTCAATATAACTCGAGGAGTTGATCGAGTTAGATAGATATGGAAAAGATATGGTGTATCTTGTTTCCTTGTTGAACAAGATTTATCATTATCAGTATAGGATTTGGATAGGAATAAATCTAATTGAGATAGATTTAGATTTATATATATCTTACCACATCTAGGTTTTATATTCCTTATGTGTTTAGGAATATCTCCCTATAGATACCCCTGCTCCCCACCAATTGTAATTGTTCATTACTTTGTATTTTCTTCACCATAATAATATCATCACCGAGGAGGTTTGAAGAGTGGATGAGGAGCTTACGCTCGAACCACTATAATTCTTTGTGTAGTTTTATTTTATGTTAGTTATTTGTATCTGCACAATCGCTTCAATTCACGACACAAACAAAGTAATTAAATTGCATGCAATGCAGCCTTATTTTCCCACAGATAAATAAACTTTTTTAACCAATTTTGGACTTGATTTGATCCAAAACAGATCGATCAACTTGGAATGGAACATTATTAAATCTAGGATAGTTTGTAGTAGTTGGGCTTTTGAAACTTGATGAGCAATGACCTGAGATCATGTGAAAGCTGTTGTAATGGGACTGAGTCGGAATCCTTGATCGCGCGGTCCAGCTCCCTCGCAACGTCTTTGTCAGTCTTGCTGATGATGCAGTCAACTGCAAAAAAAAATATTTTCTTGAGCGGAAGTTGAAGAATAGAGCAAAAAAACATATGACACTTGAGTTAAAAGATTTAAGTTAATAAACTGATATCTGACTTTTGTGTTTGCCTTTTCATCCATCTAATTGGTTGTTGCAGACAAAGTAGTTGATTCATAGGGATGTTTGATTTATTACGATATCTCAGAGAATTTAAGGCAGGTTGGGGCAGTTTTTTATTGCACAAGTCATGAAAAAACCAGTTATCTTGTGAGGTTGGTTAATGAAACTTCATCAGGGTGGGAAAATAAGGATTTCACAATAATCACACAGTAGGGAAGGGAAGGGGAGCCTCCTCACAAAGAAGATCACAGTGACCAGGCCTAGATGAATGTTTTAAGCACAAAAACCAGGCAAAATATTTTGTAGAAAATGAAATTAATTGTATTGTTCACCATCGTAAAATCATATACAAGAGATATTTATACATACAAAGCTATGCTCTAAACTAAGAAGGAAATAAAAAAAATATACAATAATCTAACGAAATAAATGAAAGGATATACAATAACCTCTTAAGATTTATTATCTAAACTATTTTTATTATTTATATCTTCAATATCTTTCACACGCCCGCAAGCTAAGTGTGGGATTGAAATTCACACAAAGCAACTCAAAATTTGGTCGAGGCAAGCTCTTAATGAACACATCAGCAAGTTGAAGAGTAGTCGGCATATACTGCGTTATACGGCGTTGAAGAGTAGTCGGCATATACTGCGTAATAATGCGTCGAGACTCAACAAATTCCTTGACAAAATGATAATCGATGTTAATATACTTCGCACATTTGTGTGAAATCGGATTCTGTATAAATTGGGTTGAAAATGTTTGCAAAATCGTGAAAATGACTTATTCCCTTTTTTTAATGAATTAACAAACACCACTGCCAATAGCTTGAAATAGCAAGGCTGTAAAAATCGCTAGGCGCTCGTCGGGCGGCGCAGGACCGCCTAGTCCTAGTTTACCTTGTTGGTGATTAATCGGTGCCTAATCGGTACTAGGCGGGTGCGGAAAAATTCAATATACATATTATGTATAATTATTCTATAAACAATATATTAATATACAATTTAATTTTATCACATATAATTTTTTAATCACTCTTCCCAATCCACCCACGTGATTGCTCCTTCTCTCTCCTCACCTTTTTTATTGTGTCAGACATTAAAATCCTCTTTCATCTTCATTTCTTCTTCCTGAACTCTCCTCGCCGTCCTGCAAGTTATTTGGAAGAAAATTTTGCTGCCGATTTAGAACTATTTTTTCGATTTGTGTCTTTAAAATTTAGGAGCATGTTTAAATTGCAGAAAGATGAGTAGCCTGAGAAAATATTGAAAAAAAGAAAATGTTGCCGGAAAATGAGATTTGAGTTTTTCCGATCACCGACGATTAATGCAGCGATTAGGGGGTTTCGGGGCGGCTGGGGGCCACCGAGCGCATAAGCGCCGACCAGGCAGCCGCCTCAGCCGCGTTTTACATCCCTGTGTGATAGAATTTAGTGCCCGAGTTTAACACAATGGTGTCAAAGATAGTAAAACAGAAAAGTTTGACATATGCAAAACAGAGTATTTTAACACACGCGGAAGTTAAAGAGTTTGACACAGCGGAATTAATTGTTCGAAGGTTTATAAATTATAAACCCTCGAGAGCCACACAGCAAATAGTTTTCACTTTTCAAAAACAAAGTTTTTATAAGTGAAGAACAAAATACTAAACAAGATAGAAATTTTTCTAAGTTCACTCCTTAGTAAAATTCCTACGAAAAGCAATCAAACACAAGAAACACACGATACAACCCAAATGCTCCTCCACCGTAGGATTCACTCTCCGGAGATGGATTCCACACCTCGAATGCAGACTTCGTGCGCTTGAAGAATGATTGGTGAGACGATTCAGCCTAGAGCTCGTATGAATAAGTGTCTAATCTCTGATCCACGCTTCTCTAGTCTTCCTCGTCTTGTATTTATTGGATTTTGGAGCACTCGTACACTCTTCCACTACTTGGCAATGGGATCGTGTCCTCTTCCACGTTCTTTACCTGTTTACACACAAAAATAAACTTCCCACAAACTCACGTGGGGTGAAGTAGAGAAATGGAGGTGCTCCCTATTATTTAGGGACTAAAATAACTACCTAGAATAATAGTATAAATAATATAATTAATAATATATACTTAATATAGATAATATATTCGAATCCTATGAAATAGGACCTGCAAAAACGTAGTCAACAAGATATAAACAAGATCCCTATAAAATAGGAGTTAGTTGTAACAAACAGATTCGGAACTTTGACAATGAAGTGTCAAAGTTATTAGCAGATAAGGTTTGACATCAACCTGTCAATGCGAGTAAGTTTGTCAACCGTGTGTCAAACTTACATATTCGCATTTTCGTACTTCACAATCTCCCCCTTAAGCTTATCCGACCTGTTTCCATTCCATATGGATTATCCATAACAAATTAGCATTCATTGCCACAAAATAAATGGTATAACCATAATAAAAGTAGAAAAAAAAAATGGATCAACCATAAGCAAAAACGATCATTGCATAAGCAAAATAAATGATTACAGGGATTGTAATAAAACTCCCCCTGAATCACAAAATATCCAGTGACAAGGAAACATTAAAAATTCAGCAAAAGGAAAGAAAATGTTTTTGGAACAGAACTTGAAATTTTAAAGGCAGCAGCAGACAGAGTCAAAGTCCAGCGGGAGTCAGAGTCAATCTTCAGCCAACTTCCACATCTTCAGATCGTCTCCCCCTGAATGGAACAGGTAGGAAAGCTTACTCCAGATCTTGTAGCAGCTTTAAGGCTTGCTTGAGTAGTCGCTTTGCCTGTTGGATCTTGGAGGTTTGATCTTGGGAAGATGTACCAACATCCACTTCTTCATCCTCGGATTCGTCACTCGGCTCATATGGCAAGTCTTTGACCCTTGTATCACCTTTCCTGGTCAGAGATTGCTCAAACACCAGAGGGATGGGATCAGACTGCAACTCTTCATCCAACGGAGTGACACCTTGAGAAATGATCAGTGCATGGAGAAGGCAAGGATGCGGTAGGTAGGTGGAGTCAGATTTAGACACTGCACGAAAGATGTTAGTAAAAACAGCTTGACCAAAATTAAAGGGAAGACCAGTGCCAACGCGGTATAGGAATTCCGCTTGCTCCTTTGACACCACTGAAAAATTTTTGTTCGGCAACCAATTGTGGACACAGATTTTAAACAGGGCCACATACTTCCAGGTCAGGGTGGATACAGGCAGCTTGGTCACCCAGGTCTTCGCTTTTCCCCCGGTCAGCACAACAGCAACATCGGTTTCTGCAGACTTTGGCGAGGCTTCCACACACTCTGAACTTAACCCCAGGAAAGTATTGATCGTTTCAGGGTCAAACTTAATGATTTTCCCCCTAACATATGACTTTCCAAATTTGGGTTTCCCGGTTTGGAATACTTCGTCCTTCAGCATGTTCGCAAAGAACTCTAACACTAGACTAGGACTAAAAGATGTAAAGTCAGTCACAGTCCTAATCAAACCCCGTCTCTTAAGCAGAACATCTAACCCATGCTTCAAAAACATTGTCCTATCCATCATCTTCTCAATCTTAAACTCTCTCTTAGAGTAAAGGACTTTAAGCGACTTAGCAAGACAATGATAATACTTAAGTGAATAAGAGCGGTTGGTATCATAGTCAGAGTTTTCTTCGTCAGAAGAGGATTGAGTACCTTTCCTTTTGAAGGAGCAGGCTCCATGGACTCAGAGTGTTCCACCTTTGGTTTCTTGGATCTTTTGACATCGGATTGGTCTGGGGACTCGGACTTTGATGGGCGTTTGGAAGACTTTGACACTGATTTTTTCGGCCTCGACTTTGACTTCTTGACAGCGGTAGTGGTATCAGACTTTCTCTTCTTCTTCTCGGGTTGGTCTCCACTGGAATCAGCGTGTTCTTCGGACTGCTCGGTGGCTTGAGGGTCTGCTTGGAAGTCCTCGTCGTCGGAGTGGTCTGAATCTCCGGACTCGAACTCTGACACAAAGGTGTCAGACTTTTGGGACTGCTCGGGCAGATCGTCTTCCTGGGTGAAGACGTGGGGAGCATCAGTCAAAGCCCTTTGGAACTGCCTCGGCTTCACTTTCTTCCTGCGGGTGGCGGCATGCTTTTTGTACTGCTTTTTCACCGTGTCTTCAAAAATCCGTTCAGATCTTCATTCCGGCATCTTGCCCTCGATTTGTTGAACAGCGTCAGAGATGAGCCTCAGATTTCCCGGTTCTTCAGCAACAATGGGGAAACCTTCTTGGCCTGGGAGAGCATATCGAAGTGGTGGCTCATGAAAAATGTCAGTTGGATCAGCTCCAGTGACAGAGATCGGCAGATCTTCGAAAGACTTTGACGGCAGAGGGGTTGAATCAGGTTGAAGAAATGGTTCCTGTAGGATGCGCTCTGTTTCTTTGTCAAAGGCTTTGTCAGACTCCTCAATTGAAGGTTCGGTTGGAGGATTAGGGTTTTCAGTTTTTGAGGGAGAGGAGTGAGAGGCGGCGGTAGTTTCTTTTGGCTCAGTAGGGTGAGAGGTTGACGGTGAGGTTGTGGATTCGGAGACAGTGGGTAGTGGAGTTATTTCAGAGGTTTTCGGAAGTGTGATGTCAGAGGTGGCCGGATGTGTGGTTTCAGCGGTGGACGGAGATGTGACTGTGGTTTCAGAGGCAGGAGTGGAAGTGGTTCCTTCAACGGCAGGTTGAGAGGTGGAGGTTTGAGATGCTTTCTCCATTTGACTCTCCAGTAGACGTTGAAGAATTTTGGCTCCGTCCGGCGAGGAGAGGGTTTTGGCTAGGAGTTCTTGGATATTTTGATCGGCCATGGTGGGATTATGGGAGAGATGAAAGGTTTCAGTGAGAGAGGGAGAGAGAGAGAGATGGGAGTGATGTGTGAGACGTGGGAGAGAGAGTGAAGTGGAAAGGTTTGTGGTTGAGGGTGTGCCTTGGTAGCCGTGTGATTGATGTGAATAGTGGAGGCTGCAAAACACTTAAGTAGGGGGTGAGGTGTACCAATTTTGTAACAAATATAACAAAATAACCGAAAATAAAGGAAATTAAGTTAAAATCAAATATAATGAGAAAAATATCTAAAACAAATGCCTAAAACTTAGGTAAATACCAATTTAAATCTGATTAGGTTAAATTAGGATTTAAAAACCATAAAATTTGCAACAACTTAAACAAATATGCAGAATAAAAGATAAGCTCGAAAAGATTTAAATTATGATGACTGCTATCCGGTTTGATACTGAGATGTCAAAGTTACAAAACGTCGATAAAAAAGCACTCTCATTATTCCTTCCACAAAGATTGTGTGCCTAATCACGTCCAATCTTTAGTACTAAATGAGATAAAGAAAATTAGCCCATTTATTTTCCAAATAAACTTTGATTCCACATGGTCAGAGTTCTAACAACGTGCTGGCCATAGTACTTTCAGTTTATCTTGAAATTTAAATAGGGCAAAATCACCATGTTTTACAACTTTGAGATCTCACACTTGTATCTCTCAGTTTTATAACATGAAAAAGTATAATCGACAAAGGAACAAACTTTAACATCACAGTGTCAAAGGTTAGACAACAGTCACACATAGTCAAATCATTCAGTAGGAGGGTTACACATCCCTAGAGATTTTCTCAAGTATGAGAATCTCTCAAAGTCAAGAGCTTTAGTAAAAATATCTGCTAATTGTTCTTTTGTTGTCACAAACTTTAAAGCAATTAAACATTTTTCAACCAAGTCACGAATAAAGTGGTGTCTTATGTCAATGTGCTTTGTGCGTGAGTGTTGTACAGGATTTTTATCTATTTCAATTGCACTAGCATTGTCACACAAGAGAGTCAGAGTTTGAGAGGGCAAACCATAGTCTTCTAGCATTTGTCTCATCCATAAGAGTTGAGTGCATCCACTAGCTGCTGAAATGTATTCAGCTTCTGCCGTTGAGAGTGAGATGCAATTTTGCTTCTTGCTTGACCATGACACCAAGTTTGCACCAACAAGAAATCCTCCTCCACTTGTGCTCTTTCGGTCATCCACATCACCTGCCCAGTCCGCGTCACTATATCCTGTAATGTCAGTGACAGACTGTTTTGTATACCAAATACCCAAATTAGGAGTGCTAGAGATATATCGAATTATCCTTTTAACAGCCTTTAAGTGTGACTCCTTGGGTTCAGACTGGTACCTTGCACAAACACCTACACTGAATAGAATATCAGGACGACTGGCAGAGAGATATAAGAGACTTCCGATCATACTACGATAAAGGGTAGGATCGACTTTAACACCTGAATCATCTCTACATAGTTTATCACTACTACCCATAGGTGTTTTCATATGTTTAGCACTCTCAAGTCCAAATCTCTTAATTAAACCTAACGCATACTTAGATTGGGAAATAAATACACCATCCTTGCGTTGCACAATTTGCAAACCTAAAAAATAATTTAATTCACCAACCATACTCATCTGAAATGTCTTTGACATACTGGTGACAAACTCATCTACCAGTTTGACATCTGAAGCACCAAACACTATGTCATCAACATAAATTTGAGCTATAATGAAATCATTTTCAAAATGTTTGACAAAGAGGGTTTTGTCAGCATTACCTCTTACAAAGTTTAACTCCAATAGAAAATCAGTTAGACGGGCATACCATGCACGAGGAGCTTGCTTCAAACCGTATAGGGCCTTCTTAAGTCTATAAACATGATCTGGCTTTGACACGTCTTCGAATCCCTTAGGTTGTTCAACATAAGCTTCCTCTTCAAGTATCCCGTTCAAAAATGCACTTTTGACATCCATTTGATAAAGTGAAAAATCTGCAGCACAAGCAATAGCAATCAAAAGACGGATTGATTCTAATCTTGCCACAGGAGCAAACGTTTCGTCGAAGTCAATGCCTTCAACTTGCGTATACCCCTGAGCAACCAATCTAGATTTATTCCTCACTACATTGCCCTTTTCATCGGTTTTATTTTTGAAAATCCATTTGGTTCCTATCACATTCTTTTCACTTGGCCTTGGAACTAATTCCCACACATCATTGTACTCGAATTGGCTGAGTTCTTCTTGCATTGACTTAATCCAAAATTCATCTGCAAGAGCTTCTTTAACATTCTTTGGTTTAAACAAAGATAAATAACAAGCAGAATGCAAAAGATTAAACCTTGACGATAGACACACAGATCTGACCATCTCACGGTAGTTGACCGAATCCTTCTTTCTGGTTTGGACTCCCTCTGTCATATTCCCGATTACCTGAGACTTGGGATGATCCTTCCTTATTCTGAGAGGAGGATCCCTTTTGTCGAGGTTTGACACCGGTGTGTCAAAGTGATCCCTTCTGTCTGGGTTTGACACTGGTGTGTCAGAGTGGTCTTCTGAGTCAGAGCTTGGTGAGGTGTGACTCCCGGATGGTTTATCACTGGAGGACTTTTCACTGGAAGTAGGTTCTTCAGAACACTCAATTAGATGGGAAGCATCCAATTCATCCATCTTGTCATGCAGTGATCCCGCCTCGTCAAACACAATATTGACAAACTCTTGAATGGTCTGAGTGTCAAGATTGTACACATGATAGGCTCTGCTATTGCTAGCATACCCAAGAAATAGGGCTTTGTTGCTTCTTGTGTCTAACTTTGTAAGGTATTCCCTGTCATTCAGCACAAAGCAAAGGCAACCAAAAACATGTAAGTATTTAAGATTAGGTTTCTTACCATTTAGAATCTCGTATGGAGTGGTCTTTGTTCCTGGACGAAGATACACTCTATTGATCAGATGGCACGCAGTGTTAACCGCTTCAGCCCATAGTCTTTTGGATAGGTTTTTTGAGTTTAACATAACTCTAACCATTTCCTGGAGCGTCCTATTCTTCCTTTCAACCACGCCGTTTTGTTGTGGTGTCTTAGGTGCTGAATACTCATGAGAGATGCCCTTTCTTTCACAAAATTCATTAAAGCTTTCATTCTCGAACTCTCTTCCATGATCAGTTTGGATCCGTATGACACTGGAGTGATAGAGTTTCTTGAATTTTTTGTACAGCTTCTTGAAGTGATCAAAGACTTCAGATTTTTCTCGCAAGAATTCCACCCAAGTAAACCTTGAAAAGTCATCAGTGCATACTAACACATATTTCTTTCGACCTATACTTTCAACTTCAATAGGTCCCATCAAATCCATGTGAAGTAATTCAAAACATGTGCTGGTGTTAACTGAATCAGTGACAGGATGAGAAGAACGTACCTGCTTACCTTTTGTACATGGATCACACACTTTGTCAGGGTCAAATTTCAGGTTAGGAACACCTTTGACTGCATCAGCCTTCAGAAGTTTCTGAATGCAATGGGTACTTGCATGTCCCATCTTCTGGTGCCACAGTTCAGCTTCGTCAGGCTTTGACACCAGGCATCTATCTTCTTGTTCAGCTTGATAGCAGTTATCTGAGGATCTACTGCCAAACATAACACACCTATTAGTTTTATCGTATACCTCACAAACGTCCTTGTCAAACTTGACAACCATCCCATCATCGAACAGTTGACTTATGCTGATCAGATTGGCTGTCAGACCTTCCACAAACAAAACATGTTGAAGTTTTGGAAAGTCTGGCACATTCAAAGTTCCTTTCCCTGTAATTCTTCCTTTAGCTCCTCCTCCATATGTAACAGTACCACCACAAATTGCTGAATAGTCTGACAGGCATGTACGATCGCCTGTCATGTGTCTGGAGCAGCCACTGTCAAAGTACCATGTACCTGCAATGTTAGTTTTCAAAGAAGTGTAGACTACAAAACAGTTTGAACCTGATTTCTGGTTTTCATCTGCAATTCTTTTCCTGCAAAAAGGCTTGATGTGACCTGCCTTGTTGCAGTAATGACATACATACTTCTTTGATTTTTCTTTCTCGTTTGACATTCTGGTGTCAGACTCCCCCTTTGTGAATTTGATTAGGTTCTGGGAGTCACAAAAACTAGAACTCGGAGTAGATTGATCGACGTATCCTAGTCCACTTCCATCAGAGGTTTTGGTGGCAAGGATTTCATCTAGAGTGTCACGTCCACGATTGATTTTGTCAAAGACAGAGTCAGCTTCCTTCAGCTTCTCTTTGAGATGGCTGACTTCTTTGTCTCTTCTAGTGAGAAGGACTTCTAATCTCACGAGCTGTCTCCTAATGGACTGATTCTCCTCTTTTAGTCTTTCAATCTCCTGTTCTTGTTCTTCACATCGTTTATCCACAATGTTAAAAAGATCACTCATTTTCTCCATTTCTTCTGGAGAAGAGACAAAATTTCCTTCTTCCTCATTGCTTTGACCTGAAACATACTCAGACATTGACACGTCAGAGTTAGATGCATTATGCCTGATGCTTGTATCACCGCATGGCACAATCGAGAGATCTCTTGCATCTTCTTCCTCCTTAGGCTCTTCAGTGTTGTCTACCTCCATCAAATCATCTTCATTGAGCTCCTCAATCCTAACGTATAACACAACCTGCTCATCCTCATCCTCATCAGTGTCAGAGTCTTCACTCAGGGTGGTGTTAAAGTTTAACTGCTTTCTTCCTAGAACAGTAGGACATTCGTTAGCAAAATGACCCATTCCAGAACACCCATGACACTTGACATTATCAAACGTAGAACTTTCGAAAAAAGGATTAATACCATTTCTGGCGTATTTATCACTCTTACGTGAGGATGTGGTTGAGTTACTTGAGGCGCTTGAAGGCACGGAGGTTGTAGTTTTGAATCTTCTTGAGCTGGATTCACCTTTTCCTTTCTTCATAGTTCTCATGAATTTGTTGAACTTTTTCGTCAAGAGCACCAGATTTGGTTGTTCCTCATCAAGCAATTCATCGTCTGACACCTCAAGGTCAAACTTTGAAAGCTTTGACACACTTTCAACTGGTTCTTTTCCAGCATGAAGTGCAATGCTTTTGCCCCTGTAGACTTGTTTTTGTTCATTCAAATTCATTTCAAATGTGGTAAGAATGCTTACCAATTCACCAATCTCCAGCTTTTCCAAATCTCTAGCCTCTTCAATGGCAGAAATCTTGTGATTGAATCTTTCAGGTGGAGTCCTAAGCATCTTGCTCACGAGTCTTTCATTGCTAATTGGTTCTTCCAGTGCTAGAGCTTCATTCGCCATGGTCACCATCTTCTCAAAGTACTCGGTGATGGTTTCATCCTCAGCCATACGAAGATTCTCAAATTTGGTAGTGAGAAGCCTCATTTTGGTCTTCCGCACACTAGCTGACCCTTCACATTTGGCTTGAAGAATAAGCCAGACTTCTTTTGCTTCCAAGCAACTGGAGATTAACCTAGCACAACCAATATCAACAGGCATAAAAATTGCATTAAGAGCTTTAGCATTGCAGTTAGACAATATTCGTTCCTCATTTGTCCATTTTCCTTCTTCTTTTGGAATCATGACAGTCTTTGTTGCATCTTCAGGATCTGGAATCTCTTCCTTCGGAGGTGTCCATCCTTCCAGCAATGCAGCCCAAGCTCTTTCATCAACAGCTTTGATGTAGATTCACATACGAGTTTTCCACATGTTGTAGTTGATCCCATTACTATCCAACACGGGAGGACGGGCTGGCACACTAGACATATCCATTGTGAAAAACTGCACTCAGGAAAGAAACTACTTAGTCCGTCAAGTAGAGGCTCGTGACGCCAATTGATAGAATTTAGTGCCCGAGTTTAACACAATGGTGTCAAAGATAGTAAAACAGAAAAGTTTGACACATGCAAAACAGAGTATTTTAACACACGCGGAAGTTAAAGAGTTTGACACAGCGGAATTAATTGTTCGAAGGTTTATAAATTATAAACCCTCGAGAGCCACACGGCAAATAGTTTTCACTTTTCAAAAACAAAGTTTTTACAAGTGAAGAACAAAATACTAAACAAGATAGAAATTTTCCTAAGTTCACTCCTTAGTAAAATTCCTACGAAAAGCAATCAAACACAAGAAACACACGATACAACCCAAATGCTCCTCCACCGTAGGATTCACTCTCCGGAGATGGATTCCACACCTCGAATGCAGACTTCGTGCGCTTGAAGAATGATTGGTGAGACGATTCAGCCTAGAGCTCGTATGAATAAGTGTCTAATCTCTGATCCACGCTTCTCTAGTCTTCCTCGTCTTGTATTTATTGGATTTTGGAGCACTCGTACACTCTTCCACTACTTGGCAATGGGATCGTGTCATCTTCCATGTTCTTTACCTGTTTACACACAAAAATAAACTTCCCACAAACTCACGTGGGGTGAAGTAGAGAAATGGAGGTGCTCCCTATTATTTAGGGACTAAAATAACTACCTAGAATAATAGTATAAATAATATAATTAATAATATATACTTAATATAGATAATATATTCGAATCCTATGAAATAGGACCTGCAAAAACGTAGTCAACAAGATATAAACAAGATCCCTATAAAATAGGAGTTAGTTGTAACAAACAGATTCAGAACTTTAACAATGAAGTGTCAAAGTTATTAGCAGATAAGGTTTGACATCAACCTGTCAATGCGAGTAAGTTTGTCAACCGTGTGTCAAACTTACATATTCGCATTTTCGTACTTCACACTGTGAAATAGCAGCCACCTAGCTATGATGCATGCTGCCCATCTAATTTAATGCATTGCGAAGAATTCGTTACGTAGTTCTCCCGCCTTAACTTGTGTATAATTTTTTCCGACAATTCAATTTTTCAGATTCTCCAAATTGAATTGTATTATTCCGATTAAACATAAAATTATATGAAAATGCTCCATTTAACGAACCCATTTTCTAATTTCAATAAATTATAAAACACCACCCGGGTCTCAGAAAATTATATCGATTATTTCATATCCTTCCATATTTTAATTCCAAGCATTCCCTATCTCGGCTTAAGAAATGGACCTTTCGAGTGCAAGTTGTGAATTTAAATGCGATATTATTATTATTAAACAATAATTCGCCGCACTCGTTTTTCTTTCAGAAATGTGACTTCACGGTCACTTAGGTTTTCTCGAAACAAACTCATTGGTATATTATACTTTAGA
The DNA here is from genome assembly GCA_026898455.1 of Plectranthus barbatus. Taxonomy (NCBI): domain Eukaryota; kingdom Viridiplantae; phylum Streptophyta; class Magnoliopsida; order Lamiales; family Lamiaceae; genus Plectranthus; species Plectranthus barbatus. The sequence continues at coordinate 99,597 of JAPKLW010002069.1, forward strand.
AACCGACCCTCGTGTCTCATCGAGTGTCATTTCTTGTTTCCAAAAACAATAATAATATAAATTTCAATAAATAAATATTCAATTATTTATTTAATTAAGCATTAAATAGCTTAATTAAATTCGAGATATTACAGTTGATTTTACAAATAATATATATTATCAATGTAATGATTTATTTATATAAAATATTACTCTCAAATTAAGAAGTCATTGTTATAAAATAATTTTGGATAAATATTTTAGTGAAAAAAACAATGTAATTTTATGGGAACGAATATTTGGAGTAAATGTTTTTTCTTAATTTTTATTATTTAAGGAAAAATAATTACGAAATGTTATTAATATAACGTTTGTATGGAATTAATCATAAATTGATTTATATATATAAGTCTCAATTATTTAAAATAGCCATTTTAGTAAAACATATATCAATTTTAGCCACTTTTATCATGTCATTACAATTTTAGCCAAAAGTACAAATTTTAGCATTGAAATTAGTTTAAAAATCATTTGATTGCAAATATTTTGGAGTTGGTCTCATGAGAGACGATCTCACCATTTTTTTATTGTGAGACGGACTTTAATACATCATTTCAATAAGTTAAATACATTATTTCATTTTAAAAAATTACGTTATTTGCAACAAAGAAATACTCCCTCCGTCCCACGAAATTAGTCTCATTTGCCTTTTTTGTCCGTCCCATCTAATTGTCCAATTTCCTAAAATGGCAAATTTTTTACACTCATCAATAAAATATTAATTCCACTACACTCCCTAACATTGGTTATCATGCCAAAACCAAATGGGACTAATTACATGGGACGGAGGGAGTACATCATTTGCAATAAAGAAATACATCATTTCAACAAATTAGATACATCATTATATTTTTTTCTTTGTAGAAAATTACATTATTTATAACAAAGAAATACATTATTGCAATAAAGAAATACATCATTTCAATAAATTAAATTCATCATTAAATTCGTCTCACAATAAAAATGATTTCATATGAGAATTTGCCAATATTTTGACAATAATATCTAATCTATTAGTTAAAATCGGTTTATAACTAATTTTATAGATATATAAGCCAAAATGGATTGTTTCCCCACTAAAATAAATTATTAGGGTAGCACTCGTTTTATTTAAAAAAATTTGGTGAAAAAAAATTGAAGTCTCACTCAGTTTTTTTTTTTTTTAAATGAATGTTGTGAGAGAGAGTGGGGTCCACTGAGTGCGAATCAAGTGCGACCAAGTGAGATCGGATGCGACTCGGTCGCACTCATTAATTATTTTAATTTATTTAATTATTGTGTGGCCCACTGAGTGCGAACCGGGTGCCACCGAGTGAGACCAGTGGTGACTCGGTCGTACTCATTCATTTATTTATTTTTAACTTGTTGTGATTATGTGGGACCCACCGAGTGAGACCAGTGGTGACTCGGTCGTACTCATTCATTTATTTTTTTTTAACTTGTTGTGATTATGTGGGACCCACCGAGTGAGACCCGAGTGCCAAGGAGTGAGATCGGTGGTGACCCGGTCTCACTCATTTTTTTAATTTATTTTTTTTAAATTTTGACCGAGTCGCACTCAGAGTCGCAACCGTGTGTCGGTCACTGACTCGGTTTGACTCATTATCAGTGAGTCTCATTCGTGGTCACACTCGGGGTCTCGGTCTCACTCGAATTTTTTTTTAATCAAAAAAACATTTTGCAAAATTTTAAATGAGATCCCACTCGAAACATATTTACTTATATATATATATATATATTTTTAATACTTTTTTCACATTTCAAATTCACGAAAACCTGCAAAATTATGACACAAATCTGCAAAATGTACTTTTGACTATATTCAACACATATGCAGATAAATGGCTAAAACCGATATGTGTTATAGCCAAATTGGCTATTTCAAAAATTTTCTATATATATCCGGTCCAAATTTAACTATGTTAAATGCAAATAAATCTAATCTGTATTTAAATTTTAAATAATAGATATTAAATAGGAAAGTAAATTATATCAATATATTGGAATATTATTATTGCTAAATTTATAGATTTTAGTTAATAAAAAATCACAACTTAAAATATCTATTAAGAGATTACAAATTGATTTGATCAAAAATATTCTAAAGTTAGTTATAAATATAGATTAAATATACGATTTTTTAAAAATATTTAAGGAAGGAATTTCATCATTATTTTATCACTGCTAATCATATTAATGCAATCCTTAAATAATGGTAGAATTTTGGATCTTCTATTGTTATATTTACACTATAAATATGAGCCCTATTTACAATTTTATTAGCTCTCTATTTCCTCTCAAATGAAAATTCTAATTATACTTCTTTGATCAGTTTAACCTTCTTTTTCTTATGTAATTATTACAGGTCATATGAAATTTGTGAAGTTTGAATGCATGGATTGCATGATTAATTTTTTTAAAATATGCATGCAGATCGGGTGTTGAAATATTCTGGAGAAAATGACCAACCAAGTGTTGGTCGATTAAAGGTGTAAGTAAAATTGTGGAGCACAACCAGATTTATTTTGTTTCTGAGAAGCATTGAAAGGCGTCACACATAGCGTGCTGATTGGGACGTTATTATGTTAGAGTCTTGTAGAGAGCAAAAGCTCGAGTTTTCTATATAATTTCCTCACATGTGATTAATAAAATCTTACACAATCCTCCCGTGGACATAGGTATTTTGCCGAATCATGTAACTCACTGTGTCACCTCATTTTGTTAGTTTTCTCTCGAATAAAATCACAAATACAATCTTGCGTTATTGCTCAACAAGATTCGAATAATGAATCGAATACTTTGTGAGAAGGAATACAAAAGTAATGAAATACATATATACTTGACGCTTCACATTTCAAAGTAAGATTATTACACCAATTATAATTTGCATAGCATAATTCATTACATTTTATTTTTTTCCTCATTACGTAGAAGAAATTTTTTTTTTATACAAGTTCTCTACACATTTTTACTTTTTTTTTTTTTTTATGAAACTTTTTTACGATATGATACGAGATTATTAATATTCTTTTATGGAGCTTTATATGAATATACTATGTTAAGCATTTTTGTACGTTTTCTATTAAGTTCCTAAAAAATGATACATATATAATCACCAATATATAGACATGAGTTTATTAATTTATTAATAAATTATGGTAATAAATGACATTATAGAAATTACATTATAAACATGATAATAATTTGAGCATGGCTATAGAATGATTCCACTTAATAAATAAAGTTAATTAAGTAATTTAAAAATATCAATTAAAGAATATATATATATATATATATATATATATATATATATATATATATATACGAGAGCGTTATAGTAGCAACCACCTTCCATGTGAAATAAGACCAAATCTGGATCCTTTATTTAATTATTTAACGGTTCAGATTAACTTATTTTTTTTAAAAAAATTCGCTGCATATATAGATTAAAAAACTTGCATATAAGGGTAATTAAGTCATTAGGCATTATAATTCAAAATCCCACGTCTTTTAAAAATTGAGAATTATGGAGGTGGTTGCCGCAATTAAACCGTGCGATAGTTTAACCCACCCATAACATTAATTTTCACCCAAAAATGCAACTATCCAATTACATTTATTTGATATTTAGGAACATATAGGCACTGAAAAATTATTAATATTATTCCTATAATATGGAGAAAAAAATCATGAATAAATTCTGAAAAAAACAGTAAACTATCAAAAAAATAACACTATAAAAAAAGGGAAAAAAATATTAGATATGCATAACACATACAAAAACAACATTAAAAAAATAATATTTGCAAAAGGATAAATAAAAATACAAAATTAAAAAAATTATTATACAACAAACTATAACAATTTAAAACTATCACTGCAATATTAAATGCGAGATAACTGTAATTATTGTATGCACAAAAATTGTATGTTAACACATATACCACAAGTACTATAACTGCAACAAAATAAAACGTTCACTGCAATATTACAGGCGAGATAACTGTAATTATTTTGTACAAAAAATTTATATATTACAACGCAAAACACAAGTACTATAACTGCAATAAAATAAAACGTTCACTGCAATATTACAGGCGAGATAACTGTAATTATTGTGTACAAAAAATTTATATATTAAAATGTATACCACAAATACTATAACTGCTACAAAATAAAACGTTCACTGCAATATTACATGCGAGATAACTGTAACATTTTTATACATAGATTATATACAAATTGAAAAAACAGTATATATTTTAATCCAAACAACAAATCGAACATCCATAATATATTTGATAAAACTAAAATGATAGTGATTAAATAAATTGAAGATAAACTTTGCATATATAAGTCCAAACAATAAACTAAGAAAAAAGAACACATTATTAAAAAAAATGTTCCTAAGATTATGAAAACCAAAAGAAAAAACAAAGAAAATTAGACATTGCTTCCAGCATCGTTAAACTTGTCACAGTTACGCGAGTCATGAGTAGCCAATTTGCTTATATTTTCTGCAAATCCTAAGATGCTTCTTCGTCAAACGAATAGCCTTCTCTTTATTTGACATAATGCGAGTACCACTACCTTTTGTCTTAACAATATCAGGTGGGTGAACATCCACTTTATCTGGTACTTTAGCTCCATAAAAATTCTGGAACATCTGTCTCTTATCACCAACAGCACCAGCGTTTGACAGAGGCATCACATACCGGGTTAATAAGAACTACAACATTAAAACAACAAAGATAAATAATTTGCAAAAATACATAAGAATGATATTAATTAAAATAAAAGTTGTAACTATTTTGAACTATAACTGCAACTTTACAGGTGTAATAACTACAATTTATTAGTAATAAATATTATATATGAAAAAAAGCCAACAAAAAAAAACATAAAAACAAATAATAAAATCTACACTAAAACATTATTACGAAACTCGAAAATTGAAAAAAATGAGTTAAACAACAAATGCAAGCAAACAGTTTACAACCAAAAAAAAAATATACAGATCACATGCATGCATACAATACACAAACATTTACCAAATTATAAATCATCTGTATGTATTTAAACTTAATACTGCATAATTATAGGCGTAATTAATGCACTTTCTTTTCAAAAAAATATATACAGAATATAAATTACAAGCAAATAAAAATACTTGAGGTTTAATAATAAAAAACGAATAAAACAAGAAAATAAAAAACATAACTTACTCAACAAATTTACAAACAAATAAATGAAAGGAATTAACAAAACTCAATGAATTGAAGTGGTGAAACAATTTCCTGACACGAATAAAAGAAACATTAACATTATCATGAAACATACAATACCATCACATGAATTAACAAAACTTCATCCACAACATTACAATCAAAATAAAAAAACATAACAAGATAAAAACAAAAAATACGTACCGTCCTCATACATGTCCACAACATAAAACTTCAGAAACCAAAAAAAATGATAAGAAGTTTTGGAACCGAAGAATAAAAAAAATATGAATTACGCAAAAAAACAAAAATAAAAAAAATACCGCTGAACGAATTAAAAGAAATAATATCATTACAAATTTACAAAAAAAAAAAATAACCCATGAAGGACGGTTAAATCCAAAAAATCGATAATCTAGGGAGTAATTATAAAATCAAGATATCCTAAATTTGCAATGCCTAAAATACCCTAAAATAATAATAAAAAGTATTAAACAATTAAAACAAAACAAATCTTAGATTAAATCATAGCCATAAAAATCGAAAATTGGATGGCTGATATAAAGTTCTCATCTCTTATCTGGGAGGTGGTTCACATATGATTACAAGTCTATATATATATATATATATATATATATATATATAGAGGTTAGATCATATGAGAATAGATGTTAATGTAAGAAATGAGAATAAATCTCAGCCTTTGATTTCACAAGATCTGCGGTCATGCTTTAATAATTTCCATTTTCATTTTATCTTCCGCGAACTTCATTATTACATATTTAAGGGTATCATTATCATTTAACCTAATGGTATCTCCCTCAAATCATTTCCTTTTTCATTTTATCCTCCGCGAACTTCATTATTACATATTTGGATCTGTAATTCCTTTTCATTTTTATTTTTCACAAGATTTTGATTGTCTTGTTGAGTCATCCAATACTCTAAAATTAAATTAAACTTTATTATTATTTAATTGAATTTTCTAATTTAATGAATTTTTAAATAGGTAAAATAAACTTAACATATTCTTCTGAAAAATTAATTTTATTTTTATTTAATTTAATTTTCCTCATTTAGTAAAGTATAGAGGAGATAAAATTAAGAGAAATATTTCTAAAAATTTGATTTTTTTTCTTTTTTTTCTTTTTTTTTTAAAAATATTTTTAACATTAATTTAAACACACACACCCTACATGTCCCCATGGAAGCTCGAACCCATGACCTCTTGATCATAGATAGAGTGCTTTAACCACTGCACCCCGAACAAGGGACTGATTTTTTTTTCTTTTAATGGGGTATATAGGAGATAAAATAAAGAGAACTGAAATACTTTTTCCGAAAAATTGATTTTATTTTTATTTTATTTAATTTTTTTCATTTATTGACTTATAGAGGAGATAAAATGAAGAGAACTGTTTCTAAAAATTTGATTTTTTTCATTTAATGATGTATATAGGAAATAAAATGAAGAGAATTGAAATCATTTTTTTCCGAAAAATTGAATTTATTTTTATTTAATTTATTTTATAATGAGCAACAATTGAGATAAAATGAAGAATGACTAAAATATAATGAAGAACTGCTAAAATAAAATGCATGTCACGTATAACATCAAAATTCACATCGAATTTATTTTATAATGAATCACGTTTGAGATAAAATGAAGAATAACTAAGATATAATGAAGAACTGCTATGATAAAATGCATGTCACGTGTAACATCAAAATTCGAATCGAATTTATTTTATAATGATTCGCAATTGAGATAAAATGAAGTATAAGTAAGATAAAATGAAGTATATAATACATAATATGAACAAAACACAACTCTTGCGCCCTGTACGTTCGTAATGACTATGTTGCCCTTAAATGAAGTAAAATGAGGATATTATGCCGCGTTTTTTGTTAAAGCTCTTATGTAATCTGGATCGTTGATGTTGACAAATCTATGGACGAGATTTATTCTCATTTCTCATGATAAGGGCTATTCTCACCAGATCAGCCCCCTATATATATATATATATATATATATATAGGAGTGATCTTATCACAAGTCCCCCCTTAGATGGGAGAAGAGAATAAATCATGGCCTTTGCTTTGATGAAATAAGTGGTCCAGATTTAATATCTATATTTATTTTGTTACTTAATTTATGAATTAATTTTTTGTAATAAGAGCATCTAGGTAAGTTAAACATGGGGGACCACAAAACAATCTCATATCTCTTTCATCTTAAACTTACGTATTTTTTTCTTCAACATATTATCTCTCCTCTAATTTCCTTATAAAACTTGAATTAATCATATCTCACTCAATTTAAATTATTTTTTAACTTACCGTATATTAAATTAAAGATAATGTAGCGCCCCGATTTTCCTTTCTGATTTGTTTGGGAACGCTACAATGTTGTTGGTCAATTTAACAATAAAACTTCAATTGGTTGTATGAATTAAACAAAATTAACGGAAATAGTTGTAATCCAACGCATTCATGCAATATTAAAAAGATAACAGAAAGAGATAATCTCCAACAAGTTATTACATGATTAGGGTAAATTCTCAATTTATCAAGAGGAAAGAAATTATAGTTTCAGAGGTTCACTGCAGCGGAAAGTTACGTAGAGGAGATATGCATATGAAGATGCATATCTCAGGATCTTGCTTGTAATATCCCGAGTTTTTATTAAGCGACTTATAGCTTAATTAATAATTAAATAAAAGGGATTATTTATTTTTGCCCTTAAATTATTCGTTACTCAATTTTCGACACCCGTTGTTGCATGCATGTCCGTTTCATGTAAACAAAATGTCCATGAGTACGTATTAAGAAACCCTAAGCAACCATGCAGACGAACTTTACGTAGAAAACCCGTGCGCGATAAACTGGGGTTTCTAGTGTGTTTTGGGTACGATAAAATCGACAACTTGCACCCGAGAGCTCCGTTTCTTTCATCGAGCTAGGGTATACTTGATATTAATTTATAAAAATTTTAGAAACAAATGGAATGAGATTTCGAGACCCGTGGAATATGTTATGATTATTCGAACTATTAAGTTCGGAGGGCAAACGAGAAAATTCCAAAAATTGTGGAATTTAACCCACGGGTAGGATTCGCGATTTAGAGCATTTCCATGGATGTCCATTTTTTAAATTGGACAATGCATGTCAAATTAAGAAGCAACGAAGGTCGAATAACGGAGTTATTACATGAAATAACGAATCCGGAGCCGAGACGAGTGGGATCGTGCCACGTGGCACTCCCCATCACCCCCATACCTCCCACGTGCCTTCAATAATTGTGGGATTCTGTATTTTGGCGCAAGAAAGTTATTCTGATCAGAAATGAGAGAGGGAGCAGCTCATTTCCACCGCTTCGCAGCCGTGCAGCAGCTTTCAACTCACCTCCTTCCTCGTGTTTTTCCAACCAACCTGGTGAGATTCAAGCCGCAACTTCTGAAGACAAAACAAAGATCATGCTTCAAGCTTTCCATAGAATCCAGAAGCAACCGATTTGGTTAAGGATCGCGAGAGTTACAGCTCGATCAACAGGGCGTGTTTGTAAGAAATTCTGAAATCGTAACCCTCGTTAGAACTTCGTGAAAACGACGATGAACCTGCGATTAACCTACATATTATTGTTTCTTGTGATGGTAGGAAGCGTTTGATAGTATTTGTTCGCCACCCCCGCTGACCGATCGACGGAAAAACCGCCTGCAACGTTCACGGAAGGTAGGGTTTCTTGCCTTCTTCTTCATCTGCTACAGCTTCGTGTTTTCATTGTTTCGGGGGATAAGTTGCATACCATTCAGTTCCTAGTGTTGTATAGAGGGTGGGGGTGCATCGGGAGTCTCTGGTTTGGCCGAAAATGGCCGGAGAAAAACAGTAGCGTCGCACGCTCGCTGCAGCTGCTGTTGGCGACCTTCTGTCGATCGATGGGGCCCCGCCGTCGATTGACGGAGCCATCGTCGATCGACGGAGCCCCGCCATCGATCGACGGAGCCACGGCTGTGTCCTGCTTTCGTGTTTTCTTCGCCCGTTTTCGATCCGATTCGATTTATTTTCAACGCATGACTATTTATATCAGTTCTGAGGCTATTAATGTTTGAATATGTGCAAATTGAACTGATTTCGGATGTTGGGAATCGACTATAATAAATCATGCAAGTACTATTACGTGTTGAAGTGTTTAATCCATTTTCAAACTCTGAATTGGTTAATTATTTAACCATGGATTGTTTTCTGAGATGAGGGAATTTGGGTAAGTTCATGCATGTCCGAATGTACGGGCAATGCATGTTGGGTAGCTAGGATTATGTTTGTCTCGTCGTAAAGTCAGTTTGCCTTAGAACCTGAATTCTGTGAAGATATCAGCTGGGGTGCTGATTTATACTACGTAGATAATCCACCTAATTTGTTGTATTCTCCTGTGTTGTCAATTGAAGGAAACACAGGGTAACCGGAGAGCTTTTCAATCACAAATCAACTTACTTGCGCCGTATCTGTAAGCATTAGAGGTGGGGACGATTTTATTCCTATTTTCGCTTGATTTTGGGCTATAAGCCTTATTTTTGAAACACATGCAAATTGATTTGATTTTTAACTGATTGACTATGCCAAAACTATTTTGAATTCGTATCTATTCCTCTGGTCAACCGAGTTGACCAGGGAGATTGGGTTTAACGAGAACTGAACCAGGTTTCGAAAGAACCCTGAGCTGCGACTCTTAAACTCTAGGGACATTGATCATCTGTTGTCTTGAGTCAAGCTCAGACTTGGTCAATCAATGGAGTATTGATACCTTCGGAGAGATAAGGAGAGACACATTCTGTGTCATAAATCGATCGGGTCTCAATGCGGTGAGTTCTGAGACCAGTGCACTAAATGGTGACAGTGGGCCGAATGGTTCGCCATTCCCAACTGTTCATCGTGACTTGGAAGTCGGCCAACTTCCGATCACACAATGTTAAAATAGATATGTCTTCCTTTGTGAGAAAAACTGTACAGTGCAAAATGTTTTGAGATAAAACACGGGCAAATATTTTTCTAAAACCCCGTGGTTTATTTGTGTGTGGCATAGCATTCATATTTAATCAGGTATCATTTGTTTTTGGGTCATGTCCTCACGGGGTACGTTGTACTCAGCCCCTGTGCATTTTTTCTAAAATGTGCAGGTTAGTGGCAGTGATGCGGATGCAGCGGTGTCGAGGGCAGGATTATCCCAATAAGAACTTGATCCTGAGACATGCATCTTCAGATGCATGTCTCCACTGCGTAACTCTCCGCTGCATGAAACTCTGAATCTATTTTCCTTCCCAATTTGGAATAATTGTCTGAGAAACCAAACTCTTTGTTTATCGTTATCATTCGTACACTATGGCAGCGAGGTTTGTTTGCCTCGTTACAGACACCGTTATTTCAATTATGTTTGTTGAACCGATTGGGTGTGAACCCTTGTTTCTGTTTGAATATCTCAATCTTCCGCTGTTTAAATCACCCAACCCACTGTAGCGCACCCTAAGTTTGGGAAGGCGAACAGGGGGCGTTACATTGCTCTTATTTGTATTAGTAATCACTGCTTCAGCGCCTTCACACTTCCTCTTCCTCGCTCTGGCCCATCCTCTTGAAGATATCATAGGAGATGTCAATGATCCCATAATGACGAGACAAGGCAACGCTATGCTCGCTTGCTATATCTCCAGTGAAGAACCCAAAAAGATCGAAGAGGCTCTACTAGATCCGGATTGGGTAAATGCTATGCATGAAGAACTTGCAGAATTCACACGGAACAATGTGTGGGAGCTGGTAGATAGACCAGAACATCAGAGCGTTATTGGCACAAAATGGGTGTTCAAAAACAAGAAAGATGAATCTGGTTCAGTTGTCAGAAATAAGGCGAGACTCGTAGCTAAAGGCCATAGACAGTGCGAAGGAATAGATTATGACGAGACATTTGCTCCTGTAGCCAGGCTGGAGGCCATTCGCTTATTTCTTGCGTACGCTGCTCATCATGAGTTCGATGTAATGCAAATGGACGTAAAGAGTGCCTTTCTAAATGGTCAGCTGAAAGAGGAAGTCTATGTCGAACAACCACCAGGGTTCGAGCATGGCAATCAAGTATACAGACTCAAGAAGGCTCTCTATGGATTGAAACAAGCACCGAGAGCTTGGTATGGAACTCTATCCAAATTCTTATTGAAGAATGGTTTTCAGAAAGGGAGGATTGATCAGACTCTCTTTCGCATTGAAGATGAAGGAGATATTTACTGGTGCAAATTTATGTTGATGACATTATTTTTGGCTCTAGAAATCAAGGATTATGTGACAAGTTTTTAGAGCTCATGACCAGCAACTTTCAGATGAGCATGATGGGAAAGATGGCATACTTTCTCGGATTACAAGTTCAACAATCCAGAGAAGGGATTTTCATTCATCATAAGAAGTATACTCGCGATTTGATTGTGAAATATTGCCCAGAAAAGACGAAGAGCCTGCAAATTCCTATAAGTACGACATGTATAGTCGCACTTGAGAAAGAGGAAGGCGATGTGAATCCTACTCGTTACAAAGGAATTATAGGTTCACTTCTATATCTCACCGCCAGTAGACCTGACATATCTTATGCCGTTGGATTGTGTGCTAGATATCGAGCAAATCCTAAGAAGGCGCATCTAGACACTGCTAAGCGGATTGTGCGCTACTTGAAGTGCACAGAAGGCCTAGGAATTTGGTATCCTAGAGAAGATGGTCTTGCTCTGAGTGGATACTCGGATTCTGATTTTGGAGGATGCAAAATCGATAGGAAAAGCACGAGTGGCACGTGTCAGTTTCTGGGACACAAGCTCATTAGCTGGTTCAGCAAAAAGCAGCACTCTGTTGCTACCTCCACCACTGAAGCAGAGTATGTGGCTGCTGCTAGCTGCTGTTCGCAAATTCTCTGGATAAGGCAACAATTGCAAGATTACGGGATCTCTCCCGAATGTGTGCCTATCTACTGCGACAACAATAGTGCCATGTGCATCACAAAGAATCCTGTCCACCACTCTAGGACCAAGCATATCGATATCCGTCATCACTTCATACAAGATCATCAAGAGAAGAAAGATATCGATGTTCGCTATATATGCACCGATGATCAAATAGCGGATATATTCACAAAGCCACTTCCAAAAAACAGATTTAAAGAATTATGTATTAAATTGGGTCTTATGGAGTTGGACAATGTTTTGGATGAATAAGATGATATTCTTATTCTTTCTGGATTTCTTGGATTTCATGACGACATCATTAAGTATTCTGGAGATTGAATACATCTGTTGACGGATATTCATCTTTACAAACTGCAAAGGCAAAGAATGCTAAGAAGACAATGATTGCTGATCTTTTAGCAGACATCAAATTGGAGGCCAGAAACATAAAATTGCGCATATTTCATACATCTTTTCATTTCATTTACTGAAAGATGTCATTACAAAGGAGGATGAGAAAACAGAAATACAAGAACATGCTTTCTACTCTAGGGAGAACGAGGCTTAAATGGGAAGAAGTCCGTATTCAGGAGGTTCGATCGTCCTTCTGCTAGCCGAGGAAAGCTCTGCTCCAGCAACCAACTGAGCTGCATTCCATTCAGCAGAGGCACAGAAGGGTAATATTGGACACAGTCTCGAACGCTGTCAAAGATGTATTTCGCCCAATCAACCTCAACCTCATCATCAATGGACATCATGATCTGCCATGTCTCTTTTGAGAAGGATGTTTCATCAAGATTTTCTCCCATCAACATGTTGTGAGCAACGCGGAAGAGCACCCAATAAGGAGTCTGCAGATCATATGCTGAAACAGAAAGGGAAAATTCTGACCACGGCGATCGTCTCCACTTCTGCCACGATGACCATTCAGGAGCTACTTCTGTCAAACGGTAGCTTAACACTGACCCAGGACCTCTGGGAAGGCCGAATCGTCGAGAAAAGAAGTCTGGTGACCAACAGACTAGTTTGCCGCGGAAAGAACCATAGATGACTCCTTCCTCCACAGAGCAGTCCGCGATAAATTCTCGGAGAATATCTCCATGGAAAGATCGTGGTGTGGCCGTGACAAATTGGGTCAACCCACTTCGGTTGAGTTTTGACATCACCGTCTCCGCCACAATGTAATCGTTATCATACAGGGAATACAATCCAGATTCATGAAGAATCTGGTTACGGCGTAATTCCAGAGTTTGACCTGGCGAATCCATTCTTTTGAAGATTTTTTTGGAGAGTAGCAGTGAAAACGAGTTTAGATAGGGATACTTGTGGTGATAAGGATCGTCACAAGAGGGCTATTTATAAAGAGAAAAGTCGTAACTCTTTACTTATGACAAGTTGAAGCAGAAGCAACGACGGTTCATATCTCGGGATATGAGATGCTGAATACAGAAGAATCATATTGAGAATCGATTCGATTCAGTCAAAGATAGTTAATGGTCACTTGCTATATGTTGAATACACATACGGCTGCGACGACTTGACAGATGCCACGTCAGAACAGTCAAGTGTTTCTTGGAAAAGTAATCGACGGGTGAAGGGACGCACGCATTCAAGACCGTCGATCTATCTGACAGGAGTCTCCAAATTGTTAGATCTTGCATCTAAAGTTTAGCAGTCTGCTAGATGTTTGAGAACGTGGTCTCTGCTACATATTCAGCAGAGTAAATAGCTATGCTCAAGATCATCTGCTAGGACCTTAGCAGAGTTCCACTCAGCAGAGTTAATGTGGATTTTATTATGAGGTCTGTTTGTTACAAAGTTATTATCAAGAAGACAGTTGATATTAAGTTCGCATCTACAAGATTGCTCGGAATGAAATACATATCATTTTATATATGGATTTACAAAATTATGTACAAAAAAAGGGTACAACCACATCAGAAGGGTGGCAACGGCATAAATGGATAAAAATCTACCCCCCGAAGGTTCGAGGGACCTAGAGTGAGATCCTAAAATCTCCGCTCTAGCAGCCAACTCAATGGCATCCCGTAGGGGAGATGAAGATGGGGGAACTGCTGGACACTTCGCCGCACTCTCTGAAAGACGAAGGCCGCCCAGTCAACCTCTGCCCGATCGTCAATCGCCATCATGGCCTTCCAGATCTCGCGAGAGAAAATCATATCATCAGGATTCTCTCCGACGATCATGCCACAGACGATTTCGAACAGGACCTTGTACTGAGGTTGCAAGTGATATGCCGAGGGAGTTGGAGAGAAATCAAACTCTGGGGAAGCTCTCCACTTCATCCAGGACGTCCACTCAGGGGCTATCTCCTCGTTGCGATAACCCATGACGGGAATCGGACCCCTTGGCAGGCCGAATTCTGAGGCAAAAGAGTCGGCCGACCATCGCACCAATTGGTTCCTGAAGACACCAACAATGGAGTCTCCAATGGGTTCGCTTGATCGAATGAAATGCTAAAGATGTTCCCTGTGGAATGAATGGGGAGTGAGAGACACGAATCTGCCCACACCACTGGCATGAAGACTTGACATAGTCCCCTCTGCCACATGGTACTCTGCTTCATGTTCTTCATATAAACCAGAATCGCAAAGGATTCGGGTTCTTGGGACAAAGAGAGCCTGGGCGAGTTCCATATTTTCTTAAAGAAAAGATTTCTGTTGACAGAAAGAATGAGAAGAGAAGCAAAGGTTGCAAGAAGCCGTATCAAATGAATCAAAAGATCACACTATTTATAGCGGTACTTATGGTTAGTGCTCATCTCGGAATTCGAACGGTTGCCCTGAGGAGAGAAGTAATTCCTTAAAGTAAAGGTCAAATCAGAATTGATTACGATCGTGCATTAAATACAATGGAGGAGAATGAATTTTATATGTTGAAATATAGTGATGTTTTGGAATACGTGGTAGTTCCTGTTCCATCCTACTAATTCTGGCTGCTGAAGATTTCAATCAGACGCGGGAGATTGCTTTTCATAAAGAGGTGCATTTAATGTGCGCCGAAGGCGGCGACGAATTAGGTTGTGCCACGTCACCAGCACTCAAGTTCCAGAGAATGTGCATGCTCACACGATCTGACTACCTACCCCAACCGTTGATTAAAATTAGAACGGACGCAATCCTCACCGTCAATTCCCTCTCGTATTTCAGATTACATTTTCTCTATCACTTTTCTGATTTCAAATCTCTATCACTTTTTCTGAAACCCTTCGCCTCTCATCCTTGCAAAACCCTCTCAAAACCCTTCGCCACCAGGAAACTCAGATACACTCCAATTTGCGAGTTCACCCCTGCATGTGCGACATGCACCCGGATTTACTGGTATTGAGAAGAAGAAAGACATTGATGAGTCCATTCCCTACGGCAAATTAGTGACTCTGGCCAGACGGAAGAAACTATCCAATCACTCGGCGGAGCAGAGACGAGTGGCACAGATCATGAAAGACAGAATCCTGTACATGCCCCTCGCCATTAAGTACTTTCCCAAATGGATCTTGAATCTTCTTGATTCCGAGTTACTGGTAAAGTATCTCTCTGCTGAACCTGATCAATTTCATCCGCACATGGTTTCTGAATTTTATGCTAGAGCTGTCATAAGTGATGATCAGAAGTCGTTTAAGACATGTGTGTATGGGAACATCGTGGAAGTCAATGCTGAATTACTATCTAGAACTTTTGGACTTAGGAATTATGGAGCCAAGATCTATCAATATAAGGTGAATGATGTTGCTGAAATGGAAAGGCGTTGGAACCGTTGGAAAAAGTCAGGACAGAAAGGGCAAGCAAGTACGTTTAAGGTTGCCACTCCCATCAACACATTGTCAGAGGAGTACAAACTGCTTGCAGAGATAGTGATAAAGATGCTCCAGTGTGATGCTGGCTCTTATTCAGAGCTTTCTGTTAAGAAATATGCCGTGATGATGGCATTGAACGACAATATTAAGGGAAATTGGGCTGAATTCATATTTGAGCGGTGGGTAGAGCATGCCAAGAAGAATGCACATATGGAGATAGATGGAACATTCTCTTCAAATGTGAACTTTTGGTTGAAGATTAGTAAACTCTTGGAGATGTTGTTCACTAACACAGGAGTAGATCGTGGAGTAGCACCTCTTTCCACAGACTACATTCCAGTAACAAGAAAAGAGCCTAAGCCGGTCAATGCTAGAAATCCTAGAAAGTTGAAAGGGAAATCCAATGTGGACAAGGACAAGCCAACCTATCCTGAGGAACCTGATGAAGCGAATCTAGCCGTTCAGATACTCCAACCCTCCATTTCGATGACAGAAGAAGAAATAGCATTGCTAAGAACGAATGCTGAAACAGAGCATTGTTTCACAAATCTTGAAGAAATCGAGAAGTTAGGAATTCTTCTTGTGGAGCAGATCAATGAGAATATGACCTAAAGAGCGGCTGAACAACTTCCCTTAGTTCTTGGAGCAATGGCCTTACCCATTCCATCAGAGAAGAGGTCAAATATCACTTCCCCTGAGAAGCAAGCAAGAAAGAAGACAAGGAGGAAATTGGTCCTTGCATCGGATAAGGAGGAATCCGAGGTTCCTGAGAAGGGAAAGAAGTTTGTTGCAGATAGAGCAGAGAAGAAGCATGCAGATGATGACCATACTCCATTATCTTCCAGATGCTTGAAGGAGCACTTGCAAGACATCAACGCAACCAAGAAAAAGAGAAAGGCTCAGCGAAAGGAACTTGAGAAGAAACAGTTCAAGAAGATGAGACAACAAATGATATTTGATTCTCGTGATCAGGAGTTTGAGAAAGTAAAGCAAGCACATGAAGAACATGTGAGTAAAAAGAAGTCTAGAAAATTGTCAAAGGATTCTGCTGCAGAAGTGAACGCTGTTGAAGAAGCTAGCAGAGCAGAAGAGGCTAGCAGAATGGATGAAATGTCAGTAGATATAGTGGAACAATCCAAGGCAGTAGAGAATACTGCAGATGAAGATACTATCCCAGCAGAGGATAAGGAAACCGTCGAACCTTCGGCAGACCTAACTTTGAAGGATGCAAATGACGATCCTGCTGCTGAACTTCATCGATTAGCAGATCAGGCTGCGAAGAAAGGAAAGATGAAAGCTCAATCAGAAGAGGAGCCAACTATCAATCCTTCATCTGATAAGACGATAGTTGCTGATGATGAAAAAATATCTGATGAAGAGTTTACAAAACTGCTGGAGTCACCTGACAATTTCAATCAATCCAGTCATCCTGCAGGAGAATCTGACAATCTCATTCCATCAGAGCGGATAGAAGATGGAGCACGATCGAGTGGAGTGCGAAGTACTGAAGACCAAACTGTCTCAATCATCAATCCAGATACAAGTGAAGAGAACCCAGAACAGAGCATGATAGCAGACCCTCCGGAGGAAACACATATTGGTGATCAATCTGCTACAATCATCTCAAGTGATAATCCGATAGAGGAGCAACCAGATGCTGGGACACTTCAGGAACCACCATTCGTTGGAGGGTATGATTCTCCCCTCACTAAACCTGAGTCCTCCTGCATCTCTGAATCTGATTCTGATGGTGAATCTGAAGAGATATTCAATGCCAAAAACCTGAGGAAAGTACAATCTGGATCGGATACTACTCTTCGGGTACCTCTCAATGGACTACCAGGACCTCGTTATCAGCTACGAAGAATTGGTCAGTGTTGTGCAAAGGTCTATCCTGAAGAATTGCCCAATTCAGATTTGGCACCTATGGTCGAGGAAATAGAATTTTTTGTTCAAACAGAAATAGAAAGAGCCATTGAAGATTTATTCCACATTGAGTTGGATGAATCAACCCCAGAAGGACGTTTGATAGCAGAAGAATTTCGCCGCTGGAAGAAGTTTTACTATATCATGTATCAACTCTGTTTCGAGGAAAGGATGTTGATCATCGCAGCACAGGGATTAAACTTCTGGAGGTGTGAGGAACGATGGTGTTTCGACTGGATCGATCATGTACCAGGAATGAAATAGTTCTCGGATAAACAAGTGATGTGCAGACTTCAAGCCATCCGAGAACACCGGTCTCTCACACATACTACAAGCTTACCCAAGTCCACCTTTGTACCTGATGGGTATTCTGATGCCAATATCGAGCTGTCCAAACGTCAGGCAAGAGCTGCTGTAGATTACAGGAAACGCCAGTTGGAATATGAAGTTCAGCGAGCAGAGAGACTTAAGGCTCGAATAGCGGCCAAGGCTACTGAACGTGCAGCCCTCGAGATTGATTACAAAGATGTGCAGTTGGCCAAATTCCTGGATGTTGATATTCAGAAAATAGTTAAGGATACTCAGGAAGCACAGGCCCGAATTGCTCGGGAGAATGCACAAATTCAGGAGGCTGCTCATTGGATGGTAAATGAGGAAATCTCTTATCAGGCATATGTTGATGCGGTTGTTACTCAAGTTCCGCACACACCTATTCCATCGAGCCAAGAACTCATTGCAACCACATCCTTCAATGCCACTCCAATAACCTCTCTGCAGATGCCCTTTCCAATGAATGTCGATATGGCTGGAGCCATTACCTCTTATTTGCAAGTAACCATTCATGAGAAGGTGGCGGAAGCAACCACTCACTTGAGAAGAGAAATTGATGAGGTACGGGGAGATGTATCTCATGTACGATCGGAGGTAGCTGAAACCAAATTAGCCGTCTCTGAGAATAAGACGGGCCTGGAGATCGTTCAAAAGGATTTAGCCGAAGCCAAGACAACCTTAACAGAGACCTTGGTAGCTTATGGTATCAACTTTTTGGCCGCAATCAAAGAGGGGGAAGAAAGAAGAAAGGCTAACCAAGAACGAAGAAGAAAGGAAGATGAGGAGCTAGCTGCAGCTAAGGAGGA
The DNA here is from genome assembly GCA_026898455.1 of Plectranthus barbatus. NCBI lineage: Eukaryota > Viridiplantae > Streptophyta > Magnoliopsida > Lamiales > Lamiaceae > Plectranthus > Plectranthus barbatus. Next base: position 118,705 of record JAPKLW010002069.1, read on the forward strand.
GATAAGGCGAAAGGAGGAGGCAGCCAAAGAAGAGCTGAGAAGGAAAGAACAAGAACTTCAACTACAGAAGATTGCAATGGAGCAGGAGAAGCTGGCTAAACGACTGGAGCGTGAGGCTGCTGAGAGAGAAACAGGAGCCAATCTTCTTGAGAATTTCATGAAGTTCACCATGGAGAGACTTGCTGATATCCAGAAGGGCAACTCATCGATTCCAGCAGACAAGCAAGCAGACAAGCCAGCACCCGACTCATAGACGATAAGGTCCAATATTTTTTTGCTTTCTGAATCCAATTTGTACTTGAAACTGCTATATCATCTATAAAATTGGATCAGACTTAGACAAATTCTCTTTGTCCACCTCTGATTTTTATTGGTGTGTCCTAGTTGATTTACACTTCTGGTGTATTCAACAAATTTGCATGTGGATATGGAGATTATGTTTTGACTGATGAATGTTTGTTAATCTTATGGGTGCTAGGATTCCTAGCATATTACCTTTATGCAACATTCAATTATGCTTAATCGAGAAATATTTCCCAGCACTTGTTGAGGGGGAATTTTATTAAAACCATATTTTTTTTGCTTGAACCTAGTTGGAAAAACTCTGTGTTAGATTGACAGGATAGCATAGTTTTGTAAAACACATACATTCTTCCACTCATGGTCAGCAAATGACAGTAAGCTTTGATCGCACCAAAAAGGGGGAAATTGTTGGGAAATTATTCCTAAAATCTCCCTTAGGATTTATTTGTAAAAGGTTTTGTTGGATCAAACCTTAGTAGTTGGTCGATCATTTGCTGAACTCTAGATAGACTAGCATACTCTGTAAAGTCCTGTATAGGTTTTATATTGAGTTGTAATAGACTAGTATGCTAAGAAGAATTCCTAGCAGTCACGGAGAAGATGATGTTTGCTAAAAGACATTGAACAGCAGAATACTAAGATATTAGCATTCATCAAGAACCAGCACACTGCTAGAGAAGCGAGCAAACAAAGGATAAAAGAGTTATGTTTGAACAAGAGTCTTCAGCTGCTAAACAAAGGATCCTAGCAGAGCAATATACAGGATGCTGAAGTCTCACTGCCGTTCTGACAGAAAGCTCACACAAAGGACGAGACTTTCCCGAAGTAGTTAGGAAAGTACAAGTCAAAGACAAAAGCGAATGTCACAGACCAAACACTCTTGGATCAAGGAGCCGTTGAGTCTAACGAACATGGAGATTCAAAGTTTGAATCTCCACCTATAAAAGGCAGGTCCGAAAGTGAAGACAACTACTGCTTCTATCACTATAGACATTCGCAAAACTACACAAGTGTGAGAACTCCTTAGACAAAGCGAACAAGTGAAAAGTAGTCAGTTGGAAGCTCGTGATAAAAAGTGCATTCAAAGCTTTCAACAACCTAGAGTGTCTTTTCATTGAATATCTGACACTCATTCTTGAAGATTCTTGAACTTCCATTAAGAATCTTCAATCATTGGGATAACTTCCTTCCTAGGAAGATCCAACAGTCACTCTTGAAAAAGACTGATTCTGACGGGCTTTAGCCGCACATTTATTAAGTTCAGGGGCAAACTATAAAAGCCTCAATAGTGAAGGACAAGTTTTACGAAGGTGTGCCCTTGACTTGACCGGAGCTGTGATCGGAAAAGTGCAAAGTAACAGAGGATAGCTGTGCTGTGGCCGGTTCAAAAGTTCGCCGCCTACTGCAAGTGTTGGCGAATCCTTGTACTATTGTATACTTTTCTAGTGAAATACTTAGCATCCTAGCTAAGGAGTGGACGTAGATCTATTTGGATCGAACCACTATAAAATCCTGTGTTCATTTACTGTTATATCACTTTACTGTATCAAGCTGATTTGAAACCTAGCAACATAGTTG